>CM024796.1:4043243-4073243 GCA_014281875.1 Nibea albiflora | reverse complement strand
GAGACGCCGTCCCTGATTGACTTCCTCTGAACTTTTATTGCCTGAGTCCGGCTGCACAAGCGTTTCCTGCTAATGTGTCGGGATGTGATTCACATCTGGGACGCGACCTGTTCTGGTTCTGACTGGAAACCTTTACTCTGTGAAGCTTCTGTCTGAGCCGGGAAATGTGCGATGTGACGGCTGGCTCTGCCGGAGAGGATCCATCACTCTGTCAGTGTAATAAGAGAAAGGTCACCAGACAAGATGGAGCGACAGCACGGGTCTCATTTCTCAGTGTCTGAGCCCAAACACACTCCATCGTCACGGCGACTGACAACTTCCTGTCCAGCGAAGCAGCTAAGTCTGGTTTGATCCGGGTCACTGTGAGGCGTCACACTTCCTTTCTTCTGTTATTCCCTCGAGCTGCTCTGGACTTTGTTCACATGGCCATAAAGGCCACCTGTGCATGTTGGCAGTTCCTCAAATGAAACTCAAACAATGGCTAACGGTTTATTACGGTTCTTGTCGTTGGAGTCGGTTGGTGTGTGCACGCTTGTCTCCGAGGACTGGCTACATTTCAGCTCGTTTCTCTCATCTCCGTGTTTTAAAGATTCATTTTGAGTTTTTATTTGCTGAATGTTTCTGCCGATTATCTCAGAGGTAAAACTAGTTTTTGTAAAAATAAATCAGAACGACGACAGGAGGCAGCAGCTGTCTGCACGAGGACGTTTGTAGTCAGCGTTAGAGATCTGAACTTCAGGTGAGCTGCTGCAGGGAGACCGAGGAGCTCGATGAGCAGCAGGCTGACACGATGCCGTCTGAAAGGTTTCAGGAGGACAGTCCAGTAATCTGCAGATGAACACAGCTTCAGCAGCATGTTGAGTCAGGTCAGGCCTTTTTCTGACGGTTCCAGTTCTTGATGATCACAAAGACTTACTGACCTTTCAATGCTGCACATGGCGAGGAGGACTCTGTCCTGCATCACTAACAAAGATCTTTAAACGCAGACTGACAGTGTGTCCAAGTGTGTACGTGACAAAAAGTCAAATAAAGTTTGAGTATCAAAGACAAGTATGTATGATCATGTGACGTTCAGGTGGAGGGACACTCACTCGGCACCACGTAGCCTCCGAACAGGATCCAGATGGAGGCGATGAGCGAGCCGAACATCATCATGAAGCCGATGAACAGCCACAGACGAGCTCCTGCAAAGACAGATTCATTAAGTCGCTCGCTGCATCGTCTGCGTGTGCTTTTATTTCTGAGAAGCGTGATGGACAGACGACGGTACAGAGATCGTTGGAGACAGAATCACGGAGGTGTGGTTACTTTGATCGTGTTGTACAGTCTGGTTAAATACGTGGCCTGTATGAACACGAACATGAATGTGATGTAACAGTTTTGCAGATATAGTTTCAGTTTTTATGAATAATTTCATTTTTGCAGTAAAATGTTTAAACTGTGATTCAATCCTGTAAAAAATTAAGTTTATAGTTCTTATTCTTTTTAAAGTCTGACATCAGTTCTGTGGTGGCGTGGAGCTCTGAGCCTTCAGGCTCCTGCGTCAAACTGCTGTGGTTTATTTCACAACAATGTCCGATGATTTCATAATCTGTACATGAGAAACGTGTGGGTGGTTAATGAGGCCTGTTCCTCTCAGGACTTCTGTTTTTGCAACATAGCAGCTTTTTATTTGTCTTTTATGTCCACAGTAACACTGACTCAGATCTTTTCTCCTTCTTCATACGTTCATTTGCATTGTGACCCTTCAAGCTGCTCAGGAAGCAGATGTGTTGTCGCCACAGCCTTCAAAGTGACACACAAACTGTTCAACAGTTTCCAGGCCTGACTGAAGTAATCTTTACATGAATGTAGCTGTAGTCTGTAAAGAGACACTGAGTTCTTCAGTCTTCTACAAACTCTCTGTAGACACAGATGTATAGAACAGAGCATCGTCGGCGTGAACACACCTGTCCTGCCGAGGCAGCCCTCTCCGTACGTGTCTCCTCTCACCTGGCCGTTAGAGACGGCGTTGATCCTGAAAACAAACAGTGGACAGTTATGTAAAAGAAGAAGGTCCATCCTGAAGGTTCACTGGGTCGGTGAACTTGAGTACTTCCTGTTTGTTCAAAGTGCCGAGAGTCAAGATGACTCAGGAATTAACAGCAGCTCAGATTGGAGCCCGCATAAAATACGAGAGCTCGAGTAACAGACACGTGTCAACATCTGAGTCTGACTCAGCAACACGAAGACGTTTCATTTGGTTTGAGTGCGCGTGACTTACATGAAGAAAGCTATGGTGGAGAAGACGCCGCAGGTGTGGAAGGCGTGGTTCATCTGCTCCTGGGACGGATACGTCACGGCTGCGTCGATCATGATCCACCAGCCTGTGAAGAACTGGAAGGAAGAGAACACATTAACTCTTCCAGATATTATTATCTGCTTCACAGGGCCTACAAATACAGCAAGATACGTTCTCCTGCCTCATCGAACGCGGACGGTTTCTTCTGAAACTCACGCCGCCGCTGTTCCTGCTGTTTCTATGTCAGGATTCATTTGAGACGCTGCGACAACACCAAGCAGCAACACAGCAACCTGTACACTGACAGAACATCAAAGCTGAAGAACTGACTTAACGTTGTGGAAGTGCCAATAATAAATGAGTCATCATTCTTTATCTGCATCCTGTCTGTCTTCAAAGCGCTGTGATCAGCTGTGTGCTGTTTCATGGCCACGACAGCAGATACACCGACACTGGAAACGAGGTCAGAGGGAACAGGAAACTGTCCGGATGCTCTTTTGTCCTGAAGATTACATTTTTTTGTTTCGACTTTATATTTTATGGTTTGAATAAATTGGAGCCTAAACTTGAGCTGCATGTCAAAATGTCTCACCAGAACTCCGGCCACGACAGAGGCCACGGCGTTCCTCCTCTCCCCCCAGTCGATGCATTCCCACTCTGGCCAGCGGAAGTTATCCAGGAAGCCAGCCATGTGCGCTCCTCTTCAGTCCGCCTCCTTCTTCTCTTCCTCTGATCCTTCTCTGCTCAGGTGACCCACGCCTCCTCCTGACTCCACGAGCGTCTTCACAGTCCGGCTTTCTGAGATCAGCGACTCCGTCCAAGCTGCCTGTGGAGGACGCAACACACGACCTTTGACCTCTTAGACATGGAAACAGGAAGTGTGCCACTCTTACACTGACTGACGTCCCATTTTATTTTAATTGGTTTGTTATTTGTTGTTAGTTCAGGTCAGACCAGGGCTGCAACTAATTACTAATGATTTTCATTCATCTGTTGATTATTTAAAAATGTAGAAAACATCTAAAATATTCAGTTTGTGTCTCGACGACTAAAAAACTGGAAGATTTTCACCTCTGAGAAACAAATGATTTCACAGAAACGGCTTAAAGGTCCGGTGTGCAGGACATCTAGTCGTGGCTCCTCACCTTCATGGTCTGAAGGTAAAACTCACGAGGCCTTGTTTAGACTCAGTGTTTAGTTTGTCCCTCCTGGGCTACTGTACAAAGTGTTTGTGTGGGCCTGAATGTGTTCATGGCTGAAAAAACGTTCATCCATTATTGTTATTGGTTATTAAATATTAGAGCTGTGTGTCTGTCTGCTGCCTCACCTGCAGTTCACCTTTACACTCACTGTAATGTGAATTTCACTGAATAAATAACTCAGATTAACCTGGTTTTACGTCACTTCTCCCCCTTTCAAAGTTAAATTATAATCCAACCTTTCAGCTCAGATTATTGATCATGTTATTGATCCAGCATCATGTAAACATTTTAAATCAGATCAATCTGGATCAGTCACACATGCCGAACTAACTCACTCGTGTTTTGAGTCTGGTATCAGGTCAGAGTTTGTAACCAGCTGTGAACCTTCGTCAGTTTTAATCTAAACTATCTTAATCTCACATTTTCCGAGCGCGGTTTGGTTAGCGGCTAACGGTTAGCGGCTAAATGTAGCGCTAACGTTAGCCTGACGACGCGCTGACTGTCCGTGTTCGTCCACAGCGGCCGTGTCCGGTGAAATCAGCCGTTAAACTTCGTTTTCCGTGTTTTGAGGAGCTCGGACTCTCTCGGATGTCAAAGCTGCACCGACCTCAGGGAGCTAACGGCAGCTAGCATAGCATACCGCTCCAGGTGAGGCTGCGCGCGCGTTGTTTACAGCGCTAACGCGGGAGCTGAGCGGCCAGCTGACAGGCAGGTGAAGACAGGTGACGACACAGGCCGCTGACCAGGTGTGTGGTGTGCGGTGTGCGGTCACTAACCTCACCGACACGCAGAGGCTGCTTTCACTTTCCATTGACGGGCTGCAGCTTCTTCTTCTGCTGCTGCTGCTGCTGCTGCTGCCACACCGCCACCAACCGACAGGCAGGAGAACTGACTACGGAGGCCTGGAGAGGACACACATGTTATTTCCAGATTTCTCCTGATGACGTTAATTTAATTAGTTTTCTAGAGTTATTATGTGGAAATAACAAATTATCCCGCAGTAACAATTACTTTGAAATACCTGTACATTATAATGTATTTATTAATTTATCCTCAGTGTACATAGACTGTACATCCCGTCATCTCCATTCATGTAGAATCAAGTGTTGTTTTAAATGACAATCTTTATATCTCAGATTAATTCTGGCATTATGTAAGGTCCCTCAGTATGACAGCGTTTATGGTTTCCACATAATGACATAAAACACGTTGTCACGGGAAAACAGAGGAAATAAAACGTGTGAATGTATAACGGCTCAGGGCTTCACTGGATGAATCCAGGGCCAAACTCCTTGTTTAATGTTCTTGACATATTAAAGATTTTTACAGAGAGAATTTCAGAGATCTCTTCAGATCGCTCAGAATCAGAAAATGTCAACAGTCATAAAAAATCCATGTTTTTATAAGTAAAGTGTAGAGATCAGGCTCTGCATGATATCTGACCAAAGTGCTCAGTAAAACCTTCACAGACAAGAATCAGACTGTTAATGTTCCAACAGAGACTCAACTGTGAGCGAGCACGTGGTGACAGTGGCACTGCGCTAGACTGTCCTGATGGCTGAGGTACCTCAAATATCTCAAATCCAGAGAAACGCACGTGTCATCTCACTGCTGCGAGCACCATAACACTGCATGTCACGTTAAGTATGTATGAATACAGCGCAGCGCTCTCAGCGTCGACCTCTCAGGAGCAAATGCTGTTTCGTTGAATCTCCACGGTAACGTTGTGATTTCAAATGTATTGCAGGTAAATGAGCAGACTGGGAGAAAGTGATATGAATCAGACCAGTGCTGTGACAGGTCTTTATACTGAAGTCAGAGCTGGAGCAGCTTTGTTCCCTCCTGACAGCGTTTGACTGCTGTGATTGCAGCACTGTCATTATATCGCTGCAATGAGCTGCTAACATCTCAGGCCTCATCATTTTTAAATGTCAAAGCTCCCCACAGGGGAGGCTCATATAACACTGAACTGAGGTCAATGGCCAAAGTCAAATAAATGGTCAGACTGCAGTGAATCTGTCATGGAAAACCTTTATTTTATTTGCCATACATTTATTTTGATGGATAAAAATTGTATTTATACAGTAAAATATGGAATAAAACACCAAAACTGTAACAGTCAACAGTACCAATATACCTTTACTGGAAAAGTAGGAAGTTGCACTGTAAACCACAGCTGCCAGATTTTTACAGTAACAAGTATTTAAGAGGAAATTTATACAGAACAAAGTCATATTTTATGAGACCGTTCATTTTTCAGTAAAACACTGTAATATTTCATGGAAAACCTTTATTTTATACGGCATTCTTACGGTATTTCCATGTCACATGTGAGTTTCTTTTGATGGAAAAAACTTCAAATAAGTAAAATATGGAATAAAACAACCTTAAACATGAAATAAACAGTGTCCTATATATAACCCTTACTGCAGGACAATGATTCAAAGATATTCTCTAAATAAACAGAAGCGCTGACTTCATTTAAAAAAGGCCACAGACACGATGAAGTCACGAACACACAGACACTCATCTGAACGTGCAGGATGTCTCAGAGCAGAAGGGGAGGGTCAGTCTGTCAGAGGAGGGTTCAAACTTGTTATTGAGATCCAGTTGCAGACAAACAGCTGAGACAGTTTAAAGACAGCTCTGCTCCTGAGACAAACCAGACACAAACTACAAGCTTCAAACCCGAGAGGATGGTGTGACTGATCATCAACGGTGAGTCCTTTAAAAGCAGCAGCTGTGTGTTTGAATCAGTGAGATAAAACAGATCTGAGACTGTAACACAAAACCCAGAAAACTTTCCTAGCCTCTCTTCAATCTGTGGGTTCGTAAAGTCAAAGTAAAGTCGTCAAACCTGTTGGCAACAACAACAAACAGACGTAGAACATTTGTTTTTGCTGACAGTCAGAATGACTCAGCATTTTCCTGCCAGGAAGTACAGCGCTGTCTGCTCCAGGGTATGAACGGCCTCCATGATAGATAAACAGAGGTTTTATAACAGTGTGTGTGTGTGTGTGTGTGTGTGTGTGGCTCAGAGGATTTCAGCTCAGTGATTTTTTTTCTGCAAACATGAAAGCTGAGAAAGAGTTCAACTTTAAAAAACATTTTTAAAAAATGTTTTTAGTCTGAAACTGTCAGATAAAAACTGCAGCAGTTTTCCTCGTCTGAGAAACTTCCAGAAACTTTCTGTGTAAATAATGAATTGAAATAAATGTTGATAGATCTGAAACTTAAACTTGAAGTCCTCATGAAGTCAAACTCGATGTGTCATGTTTTGTCCCATCTGTCGTCCAGAGTCTGTCCAGCACTGACACAAAGTGTGTTCAGGTGTTCAGATGTTCAGGTATTCAGGTGTTTTCAGGTGTTTTCAGGTGTGTTCAGGTGTTTTCAGGTGTTTTCAGGTGTTCTTTGTGGTATTTTAGAGTTCGTCATTTCCTGATAAACCAGAAAAACTTGATGATGTCATCGTGCACTCAGTATAGCGTGTCCTAATTTAAACATCCAATCAAACGCTTTCTCTCTTCTGACGCCGGAGCGGAGTGCTTCCTGTTTGATCCAGTCTGTGAATCCTGACTGTGAGGGCTGCTGCAGTCATCTGTGTCCGGGCCTCACTGAACAGAACCAGAACCACAGAACTTTATTCAGACTGGATCAGATTTCATTCACAGTATATTTGCTGCTTTTACCTCTGATGTCCTCAACTGCTCAGCTAATGACCCACAGGTGTCCTTAATGACCCACAGGTGTCCTTAACGACCCACAGGTGTCCTTAATGACCCACAGGTGTCCTTAACGACCCACAGGTGTCCTTAATGACCCACAGGTGTCCTTAATGACCCACAGGTGTCCTTAACGACCCACAGGTGTCCTTAATGACCCACAGGTGTCCTTAATGACCCACAGGTGTCCTTAATGACCCACAGGTGTCCTTAACGACCCACAGGTGTCCTTAACGACCCACAGGTGTCCTTAATGACCCACAGGTGTCCGTAACAACCTACAGGTGTCCTTAACGACCTACAGGTGTCCTTAACCTCTGAGACCAACAGGAATAACGAGTCACTTTCTGATGGGAACATTGATAAGTGTGTGATGAAGCTAATATAACAAAGCTAACACAGCTAACACTGAGGATCCAGTTGGTTTGGAGCTAGTGCTAAAGTAGCTAACTGCTAACTTAAGTTAATGCTATGGATCTCACTAGTTTTGGGAAAAGGCTAACATAGCTAACTGAAAATATAAGCTAATGTGGTAGATTTTTTCATAGCTAGCTGCTAACATTAGCTAATGTTATGAACTTAATCACATTAGTTTTTTTCACATTAGCTTCCATTACTTGATGGATAAGTAGTGAAGCGCTAACTGTGGTTAGCACGGTCAGCTGCGTAGCTAACTGGTGGCTAGAAAACCACCTCGACAGGCTGTAGTGGGGGTGCAGTGCACGCTTGCTAATGGCTACTGTAAAAGGCAATCAGTATCCAGACACGTCTCTCTAATCGTACCACTGTAATTAGACTTCATTAGTCATTATTAAATGTTACTGTATTTGGAGGCGAGGGTGTTCATCATTAACCATTAATGAGAAACAGCAGAGGCAGCGTGTAATAATGATTAAGTCCCTGATTTCTCTGTATCTCTGCCAAACGATGGTAATGTTCTCCTCTGAAACTGGATCATCACACCGACTCTAAACTACTTTCCATCGTCCCGCGAGGCCTCCGGCTGCCAGAGAGCGATGCGCTCTGATTGGCTCCCTGTGCCAACATGGCCTCATTCAGTAAAACACAGAAAGTCCTCACCAAAGTCATCTCATCGATTTTTTATTAATGGCACGGGAACTACGTGTGAATAATCTGAATTAATTTTCAGTTTCAGATGTTTGTGCAGATACTTTAAAGCTCATTGAAGGAGCACGCCACCAATTTCCAATGATGTGTCTCCTATAAAAACAGACCTCACCGTCACCTCGGGAGTGTAACAGCATTATTTCACACATTTTGAGTCCATGGCAACATTTGGTAACATGTTTTATGAAATGTGGAAGTCTACAGCGTGATGGATCACAGAGCTTCAGCTCACAGTCTGGTGTTGATCTCCTTCTAGCCTGCAGGTTTGTGGTGCAGAAGATCCAGGCTGCAGTAAGAGGCGAGGCGCAGCCGGAGAAAACCAGCACCGCAGCATGTAGCCAGGCAAAAGGTGAGTTTAAATGATTCAAGAGTCCAAATCAATGAGCCTGCTGAGGCTGCTGTCAAACACAGATTACTGCCTGTAACGCAAGAACGGATTCACAAGAACATCAATAAAAAAAGAAAAGAGTCAGGATCCTTCACAAACTGAGAAATCTGGGCTGGGCAGACTACGTCCAGGTTTTAGACAGTCTGCGGGGACGTCACAGAGACTACGTCCAGGTTTTAGACAGTCTGCGGGGACGTCACAGAGACTACGTCCAGGTTTTAGACAATCTGTGTTTAGGAGCAATGTTGACTGATGTTGTCGCCTCTGTGTCGCCTCTGTGAGGAGGAGGAGGAGGAGGAGGATGAGGAGGAGGATGAGGAGGAGGATGAGGAGGAGGATGAGGAGGAGGGTGAGGAGGAGGATGAGGAGGAGGGTGAGGAGGATGAGGAGGGTGAGGAGGAGGAGGATTTGAGGCTGCTGCTCTCTGTAAAGCTCTGAACGTAACTGTGGCCAGTAAACAGAAGATAATGAGAAGTCACTGAGAGATTGAAGCAGGATTCAGACGTAAACTCACAATCTGACAGTCAGCGCTAAAAATGAAGTCGTGGGTGAGTTAATTATGAGCTCTCAATTTAAACTCAGCTATCTGTCTCTGTCTGTCGCAGCACCAAAGGACGACTGGATGAACTCTGAGGAACCCGCCTTGATTCCCCGCGGCCAGCAGACGAGGTCGTGGCGAAGCAGGAGTGTGGATCCTGAAAGTAAACTGAGAGCTGGAGGCTCGAGTGGAAGGTCCATGATGAGAAACACACACTGAAACAAACACACTGAAAAACACAACTGAACAAACACACACTGAAACAAACACACACTGAAACAAACACACACATGAAGCAACACACTACACTGAAACAAACACACACTGAAGGAAACAACACTGAACAAACACACACTGAAACAACACACACCTGTGAGTCTCATCGATCCACCCCCATTAAAAACATCTATAACTCATCAAACCTTCGCCGCCCAGCTTCAGCTCTCAGTTGCTTCAGCCGTTCGACCAGCAGAGAGAGAGAGAGAGAGAGCGAGCAGCCCGAGTCTGCAGAGAGAATGAAAGTCCTGATCATCAATCCTCGTCACAGGAACCGATCAGTCCTGATCAATATTAAAAACTCTGCTGATGGCAGCTGCACTGAATCATTTTCATGTTCTTTTTATTTCACACCCAAACACTGAAGGACCCTCCATGGTTACAGCTGCAGCTGTACGTTCAACATACATGTTTTGTGAAGTTTGAGTGGCCACAGATTTTTATTTCTCATTGTTGTTAAAGCAACATTAAGTTTTTGTGGAAGAAACCTGAGGAACTCAGGGCCGACCTGAGCTGCACTAACTATAAGGAAAGTCTTGAGTCTACTCTTGAAGGTGTTGACGTGTCTGCCTGGTAGTTTAATGCTCGTCTGGGTCCTGATGTGTTTTCTTACTTTACATTTTCACTCATATTTCTCTGAGATTGCGTCCTCGGCCTCAGCACAGCTCAGAGAACAAGATATTCATCCACATGTTTTATATTTTATGAATCCTGGTTCTTTCTTCAGGATGATTGTTGTGTAAATGTCTGTAATGACTCGTCCACATACCTGCAGCCGTCTCACACACTGCTCCACTCACTGTGGATATTTGCATCTTGAATACAGGCAGGAGATTTCTCTGCTCATTCTCTCATCTTCATACAGCAGCTCTGTTTTTATAAACTATAAACCAACGTCTGTTAATTATGGACGTCCTTCTTATGTGATTTAGCTTGTTTACATAGGTTATAATCTCTGTTCAAACCTCCTACAGACAAACACGTCTGCACTGTGCAGCACAGCTGTCTGTATAATCTGCTAATTAATTAGCGAAACACGACCGTCGCTGAGTGAGGATAACAGCCAATCACAGAGACGTTACCGAGGTACCGGATGAAAGACAGAAGAAGCTCCGTCTGCTGAGGCTGAGCGAGGAAACGCCGTCTGTGGAGACACGAAGAGGGAACTTCATACGCTGACTTCAAATGATCAAGTTTCTACAACATGAGACTCCATTTCTAAGATAACCGTTTATCAGCTTTTCAGATAGAAGACCAACATCGAACCGACATTGAATCAACATCGAATCAACATCGAATCAACATCGAACCAACATCGAACCAACATCGAATCGACATTGAATCAACATCGAATCAACATCGAACCGACATCGAACCAACATCGAATCAACATCGAATCGACATTGAATCAACATCGAACCAACATCGAATCGACATTGAATCAACATCGAACCAACATCGAATCGACATTGAATCAACATCGAACCAACATCGAATCGACATCAACATCGAATCGACATCGAACCGACATCGAACCGACATCGAATCAACATCGTTATCTAGCCTTGAAAATTCAGCCTCAACAAAAATGATGATTTCAACATCGAATCAACGTCGCCATGATATCTGGGCTGCGTTAGCAAAGGCTCAGCAGCCTCTATGAAGAGAATGGCAGAGGAGCAGAGAGTGAAGAGGAAGAGGAAGGGCGAGCAAGAAGCCGCCGGACAAGAGTAAATCTGGGACTGACTTTTAGGTGGTTTTAGACGTCCCTAAAATAAAGTATTTAAATCTGCTTGATGCCATCAACAGTCAGATAAAATACATAATAATAATAAGTTATTATTCAGAGTGCTGCTTCCTGTGTGAGCTTCAGTCTCTCTCACTCCGATGGAAACAAAACATACTCTTACACTTATGTGTTCCATCTCCTCTGTCCAGGTTTTGAGACTCCAGGAACCCAAACACACATTTTAACAGTAAATATGGACAAATGCAATTTGTCTGTGATGCACAAAGAATCACAGGTCCTCAGTAAATATCCCACAATCCTCTGTTCTCTGCGCCTCGCAGTCAGGATGTGCAGAGGCGGCTGGAAGGTGTCATGAGCTGCAGGTACGCCGTCCTGCTGCTGTCAGATAAGCAGGAAGTGAGAAGGAAGGTGAAGGTGAGCAGAGCTGCAGCTCGGTTATGAGAGCCAGCGTGTGTCTCACGCCTCGAACAGGAGCGAGGAAACCTTCAGAGCTGAATGAGACGAGGAGGTGGATGCAGCAGCTGAGAACAATTCATAATCACAAGCTGGTTTCATTTTTAAAAACACAACTTCCTCTTTAATTTGATACCAAATATGTGACATTCGATGCTTTTTAAACTGAGTATAACAGACGTCAGTGAGAACAGACGGTGATGGTGACGTCAGGACGTCCTCACAACACAAACTGACTTTAAGATTTACAAAGGAAACCAGGTGGAAACCCGCCAAAATAAAAGCATAGATATCACTGTAATTATATTTTGTTGAAGGAGACATGAGATAAAGGACGTCACATTTATATTTAGTGTATCTGAAGAGGTTTCTCCACATCACTGTGCCGGGGGAAGCCCTGAGGCTGCATAACAATTATATATATTTATATAAATTCTCAATACAAAGACTAATTGGCCTGTTTGGAGACGACCTCAGTGTCCAGGGGAAATGCTTAATTGGGCTGCAGACGTTATGATGCTGCTGCGACGCCGTGACAACCGCTTCCATTCCTCTAACGATCTGCGACTCTCTCAACAATGAAGCCTCAGTGTGGAAACAAAGACAAGCTGAAGCCAGAAAGATGAGTTGGCATCGACGAACAGTCGCTTACCTGTGAGGATCTGAACTGAAGCCAACATGAAGCTGCTGAGTAAAACACACACGGTGAAGAACAATCAGAAAGAGTTCCTCCTGGAAGACAGCAGCACTGTTCCTTGTTGAATGTCTTTAAGGTTTTATTCATCAATACTCTCCTTCAGGCCGGCAGCTCACTCCTCTGATCGCCTCACACGAGCTTGTTCAAGGTCACCAAACTGATCAGAGAGAGAGACGTTTGTCTTCTGGAGCTCCGGCTAGTTGTTACTTGTATGTTGGTCGTATTTGATGACGGCCTTCTTCTACTCGTCTCCTCACAAACCACGAAGTGTCAGCGAGACAACTGACGAGTTCAAACGTCTGAAGAAACAAATCACCAGACCTCTTTAAAGGCAAACTGAAGTGTGAGTCTTAAACAGAGACGAGTCAGTCAGTCCAACCTGAACAGCTTCCATCTGGGCAGAGAGCCGCTAAGTCCCTCTGTTGTTACATGATTCTGTTTCTAGCAACACACATTGATCTAACAAACTGTGATGTGTCAATTAATGTGAAGAAATAAATTAGAAGTTGGGATGCCGACAGAAAACAGCCTTAATTTAACCTGTTTTCATTGACTGGGAGTGATTTTAAAGGTGTGTGCTCTGCAGGGTTCATGAATGACTCACAGCGATCAGTTGATTTTATAATTAGCTGACGATTCATTAAGAAGTCGACAGCTAATCGACAAACAGCTGCAGGTCCAACATAAAAACACAAACAAAGGCACGTCAAACCAGTTTTACAGTCTGACTCCATCTTCTGTTTATGATTCAGACAGGAACACACACACACACACACACACACACACACGCACACACACACACACGCACGCACGCACACACACACACACACACGCACGCACGCACGCACGCACACACACACACACACACACACGAGGGTGAGAAAATTCATTTCAGACTGTGTTAAATGAAAAAAGATCCGTGATGCTCGGCGTCTCCAGGCAATACAACAAGACAAGGTGGAACAATTACCTCTTATCTAACACACACACACACACACACACACACACACACACAGCTCAGACCTTCCTGATGCTGAAACTGATGCTGACTCCTCTTCACTCTTCAGGTGTGACTAACACCTGGATCCTGTTGAGCTGATCACTCTCCTTTTAACACAGTCGCATGTTGTAACACCTGAAGGTCGCCTGGACTTGATGACTTGTTATCAGGTCGATGGTGATATTATAAATCTATGCTTTATCTTGTAAAATGCCGTGTGTTGTAAACACTGACACGCAGAGTACGCCTGCTCACACAGACATGGGCCGGTGGTTTTTGCTGCTGTTTGACTTCAGGGATCAGAAAATAATTCTGAAAACAACTCGAGCCGCAGAAGAGGTGGAAACTGCATGATGATGACTTCTGTGTTTTCTTTATTCAGACTTGAAAATGAGGTCATGACTTCACCGTCCTGACAAACGAGCTGCTGAAGCTCAGATCCAGAAACGCTGACTGAAATATAATTTACTCTGCAGCACACGGCCGCCTCTGGATGATGCACAATCACATTATTTCACTTATCCGGGGTCGCGGTGTCAGCCGCCTCCTGCAGGATCCTGACGTGTTCCCAGGATAGATGGACCGTGTGGAGCTCATGAACAAACCAAGTTTAGATGCTTGTACGTTCAGATAACCTGAAATATTTCATCCAGTGTGAGATGAGCCTCACATGTTGCAGAAGCACCAGCGTTCCTGTCCTCAGCATGCGGAGGCGGTCGCTCGCTCCTGCAGTCAGACAGGTGATGTTAAAGTCTGCAGAGGTACGGGGCTTCAGGCGTGAATGAGGTCTGCTGGGAACAGAGCAGGTTTGGATTCACAGTGCCGCCTTAAGCTCTGACATGATTAGTGTCTGACTGCAGGAGTGTGTGAAGGTGTGAACACACACACAAAATGAATGAATGAAATTTAATTTAGCGGCTGCACTGAGAGGACGGAGGACGTTCACGTTACATGTGAATGTTTGTGCTTTGATTCGTGGACAGAGATGAGCGAGGCGCGCTGACACGACCGCGATGATTCCTCAGTCCTGCAGTCTGTGTGTTTATTAACATTTACACAACAGGTAGCTCGGACCGAGCGATCTGATTGGACAGGAGTCCCCCAGTTCATTACGTGTCCGTAACAACACACAGACTGAAATATCGCCCTCGAGGTCGTGCTGTTATACTGAATATCAGCACGCTGACAACAGACGCCGTGCTGATATTCAGTCCAACACTCACTTTGTTTTATTTGAGCTGACTAAAGATGAATTATTCACACAGCTGACATTAAAGTGTGTGTAAGTGTTTCAGTGTGTGTCTGTGTGTATTTGCTGCTGATCCTGTTACATGATGTTTATTTTAATATATTTCTGCTTTATTAAAGTGCTCTTCACTCTATAGTTCATATCTGATGATAATAAAACACAATCATGCGTTGCTTCATGAGTGCAGATCACCGGGGACTCGATTTATTGAACTTGAATTAAAATTTTATGTCACGTGTCTTCAGGCACGTTTCCATGGATACCAGCGAAAAGATGAATTACATTTCCAGTTTGAAGAATAACCGAACACAAAGCTCAGCAATCTATGCTCATATGTGGCAGGATAATGATCACAGTCATTTATGTTATTATACTCTATATATGCTCCACATCATCTGTGCAAGAGCAGAGCTCATACATACAGAGCTTCAAGTCCTCACCGAGTCCTCCAGGATCTGATTCTGTTAGACTGGACACTGCCGGTTCAGAGGTTCTGTCGCTGTGTTCACTGTTAGACTGGACACTGCTGGTTCAGAGGTTCTGTCGCTGTGTTCACTGTTAGACTGGACACTGCCGGTTCAGAGGTTCTGTCGCTGTGTTCACTGTTAGACTGGACACTGCCGGTTCAGAGGTTCTGTCGCTGTGTTCACTGTTAGACTGGACACTGCCGGTTCAGAGGTTCTGTCGCTGTGTTCACTGTTAGACTGGACACTGCCGGTTCAGAGGTTCTGTCGCTGTGTTCACTGTTAGACTGGACACTGCCGGTTTCAGAGGTTCTGTCGCTGTGTTCACTGTTAGACTGGACACTGCCGGTTCAGAGGTTCTGTCGCTGTGTTCACTGTTAGACTGGACACTGCCGGTTCAGAGGTTCTGTCGCTGTGTTCACTGTTAGACTGGACACTGCCGGTTCAGAGGTTCTGCTGCTGTGTTCACTGTTAGACTGGACACTGCTGGTTCAGAGGTTCTGTCGCTGTGTTCACTGTTAGACTGGACACTGCCGGTTCAGAGGTTCTGTTGCTGTGTTCACTGTTAGACTGACATGTACACAGCTAAATGTAAAGGCTCTGGGGAAAATGCTTCATTAGCTCCACTCCATGCTCACATGTAACCGATAATTATAACGTCAGTTCACAGGATGTTTTAATTGAAGCGGGTACCACATGTCAGACTGAGGCAGTAGGAGGACGATGGGGGGCTGAAGCGAGCTGTGAATACACGCTCACTGTCTCAGCAGAGAGACTGAGAAGTGTCAGGCTGTAAAGGTCATCGTGCATCAGCGTGTGAATATGATTAGATGTTATGAGTTGATGAATGATAACAGATGGCGAGGCTTGAACGGGAGACGGATGAGTTCAGGCATAGTGATGCTGAACTGTTGTTATATGAGCGGGTTTATTCATCCCTGCAAATTAAACAGAGTGCTGAGGTTGGTTTGTGGTTCGGTGGAGATCAGGTGCAGTCTGACGCACGACATTGACAACATGCTCATGCCGAAGATGTCGAGGAGCTCTTGGGTCGCTGCCAGCCGGGCTCCTTGCACATTGCTGACAGCTCTGCTTCACCAGCACCACCCTCATTACAATGGTCCTCCACGGTGATGATCTGTCACGCTGCGGGTGGAGGCAAGCCAACAGCTCGATGGAGAATGAGTCAGTCACACGGATGTTCTTGCCTTCACTTGCCAGCAGTGACAGCATCTCATCTCCAACACCAACACAATGACACCTCTGATATGAAGGACTGACGACACATACAGAAATCTGTCAGCAGAGCTGCTGTCTGATGCACGCAGTGAAGAATATGACTTTTATTTCTGCGGTTGCACTCAAACAAAGTTAAATGTCAGACTGTGCGTGCTTTGGCCATTTCTAAGTGTAACAGTCAGCACATCCGAGTCAGTCCTCCTGCCGACTCTTCGGCACACCACCTCCAGAAAACAGGCTCTGTCCGGGCAGTGAGCGCCGGGTCAGTCCCTCTGTGGACCGGAGGTGAGGACGTGATGATGAACACAACACAATCTGACAGCTTCTGAAAACCCGAGGACGCTCAGAGGAAACCAGGTGGAAACCCGCCAAAATAAAATCACAGACGTCGACGTGATGAAATAAAGATCATCAGCAGGAGCTCAAATCAGGTGCAGATTCATCCAATATGTCCACTGATATATTCAATCATTCCGCTCTGAGCTCTGAGCTCATTGGTCATCGTGTTGCATCGTGCAGAAATTTTTGAGGTTAACAACATTCAGTGAAAGTTCTGCTTCATGAAGCTTCCTGCTGGCCCGTCAGGTTCCGAGACAATACACAGTGCTACTTAGTGTCAGTCAGACTGAATGACGTCTGAAGCAGCATGAGCCGGGCCAACAAAGACACGCACAGCAGCAGGCTCAATTAAACAAATTTTAATAATCAGCCGTCACCTTTTGTCTTTGTTTCCATTCACCGCTGAATCTTTTCTTTCTTTCCAGCTGCTGATCAGAATTCTCATGCGTCGATAACTTTCAGATGGTTTCCTCCAAAGAACGGAGCACCGCTGGTCTTCAGTCACACACAGAAAAGCTTTGAATTAACAGATGTGATGTAACTCTGAAGGTTAGCTCGGAAAGAGAACCTGAATGTGGACGAGCAGGTCGAGAGAAATCAAATTAACTGAAGACAGATGACACAGAATCTCAAAGAGACAAGACAGGATGTAAACCAAAGACACTCAAGGAAAGACAAGGAAACAGTCCCTCTCGTAGCAAGAAGGTTCAAATTATGTAGACGATTAGAAATATATTTAAATAAACAGTAAGCAGTGATCTGTCCACACTGTGAGGACTCTGCGTATAATTATCCAGATAATGAGCAGAAATCCTGCTAATGGATTTTGTGTAACCTAATTAAAGAGAGGCGTTCAAACTGAAGCAGAGCTGGCAGGAATCAAACACACAGAAGCTGTTTTAGACCCAGATCGTGTTCACGTTTTCAACGTCTCACAATTAAAAGCATCTGCACACGTCTCGATGGTGGGCAGAGTCCTGACCCTCTCTACCTTCTACCTTCTACCAGTGATGGTTGTGAGTGGGTTGTGTTGAAGTTCAAGAATGTTTGAGAACCAAAGAAACAAATCTCATTTTTTATTTTTCATTTTCATTTTCCGTCACCTTCCACCTGGTTAAAATCACTGAACAACATGGCAACCAGAGCCTTGTACAGACAGCAGGAGCACAGGACAGCATGGAGACACATTCACAGCTAACGTTCAGTAAATACTTCTTCTGAGTCGAGCATGTCGTAATACGGGAACCTCTGATCTGTAAACGTAACGTCAGACGTCCAACAACAAAATATGTTGTAAAAAAAATATAAATCAAAGACAGAGAAAAACTGCAGGTTCCCACAGCACCTAAAGGGCACCACAGCATCGGCTACGAGAGTCTCCCGTTTGTCCACCGGATCAAACAAAAGTCTTTACACAGACGGAACAAAGAGGTGAGCGTGAATTTACCTGTTCTCTACTGTAACACCAGCAGCTACATGGAACTCACCGCTCACGTGTCAGAGCATGGAGAGGCCTCAGCGTGTCATCGAGCCGCCCTTTAAGGACCGCCCACAAAATCCTGAAAAACTGAACGTCTGACTCCAGATTTCAGTGACACATTCAAAGTTCAGCAACTATTTTACAACATGTGTTTTTAAGTCTTGTGTTTCTTGTTTCTTCTTCGTGTCCGGAGCAGGAGGGTGAGGCGAGTGGCCTTCAGTTGGTCGCAATCTGGAATTTCACCACTAGATCCTGCAAACCAGCTCAAAGCACACAACGCAGGCCGAGGTCACCTCACCTGGTGAACTGTTTGCACTGAACTGTTGCTGTACGGATGAATCTGTTGCCGTGGAGATGAACACTGAATGTATGACGTGAGGGATCACAGCACAGGTAACCTCACCTCTCGTGAGCTTTCACATGAGAATGTGTGACACTGAGCACGCTGGACAAGCACAGATATTCAGACGGCGACGTGTTGACACCAGACTGATGCCAGATGGTGGACCGGCTCATTTGGCTGCTTCCAGCCGCGTCAGCTGGTTTTGTAATGGAGCCCGTTAAATCATGGCTGCGTGCTCCTGACCTCGTCTGAGGCATCCTGACTGTTACCAAACAGGCTGGATGTGTTCGTCAGGGCTAAACGAGCCAAATTGTCCCGCGTCTGGCCGGTCACGTTGATTTGACCCTGCAATGAAGAGCTGTTTTCCACACGGTCGAGCACAGAGACGGCTTGTAGACGGGTTAACGCAGGTCTGCAGACTATTTTTGGTCCCTGCAGTGTGAGGCTGGCTGAGCCCTCGATTCGTTGGGTTGTAGATAAATCCTGATTGTTCAAGCTTCAAGAACCACAAAAATCAATTTTGTGGTAGAAAGGATGTTACAGATGAGTTTCCCCAGGACTACAGTGAAGAACGGCCTCATTTGACCAGCTAACAAACAGCGTCTCATCAGGCGTCTCTGTGGCTTTGTGTTCAGGACAGAGCCGCTTACTGACAGGTCGATTCCATTTAGCATCCCTGGGTGGTTGTTGCGTGCGGAGTCGTGTCGATCCGATGGAAAGCATCGCTCGTGTGTGTGTGTTTCCCCTTTCAGCCTCTCCGCCTCGCTACACCTGCTCCTCGACCTTGTTGGGGTCCACGTCCACGGTCGGGGCCACCTGCATGGGCTTGCAGCAGCCGCCGCACACGTACTTGAGGAAGCAGAGGTAGGCGCTGCCAGACACGATGACCGTGATGATGATGATGATGGTGGCGCCGAAAGCTGGCGACACGGTGTCTTCCAGGACCGACTTCAGGCCGCCCAGGCTGATCCCACCAGAACCTTTGATCAGCAGGCTGTCGTCGGGCTCGCTGGTGGCTTGACCTGAAGCAGAAAGAGGAGGTCAAAGGTCAAAGGTCAGGCAGAGCTGTTGTCATGGATACAGTGTACATTGTTCATTATAGACGCACACAAACACACAACCTCGGGGGAGGTAAATAATTTTCATCATTGATACGTGATCAATACATTGAAAACTCTAATATGTGCAGGAGATAAAACATAAAGTACAACATTACACCACTTTGCTATGAAAACATCAAACCAATGGCGCTCAGTCTCAGAGACAATCAGGCTGAGTCTGATCATCGGATCGGCGGCTGCGACGTGACGTCGGTTTGTGTTTCTCTAAAAGTCTATTTATGCATCTCTTCCTGCCGCCCTCTGTTTCTCGCACCGAGCAGCATCCTCGTCCAAGTCGCACTTGGTTTGAATCTTGGCCTGAGGAAATCAGAATCAGTGCGATGTGATTAGGCTTCTTTGCTCGAGGCAAAATCCTGGCAGCAAAGTTTGAATGAAAGAATGAGCTGGAGACAGGAGAAGGCTGAAAGCAAAGAACTACAGCTGACGAGCTGTGTGACAATTTCCAGATTTTTGGCAGAAAGAAATGTTCTGAAACATTCGGATAAAAGCAGGACTGAGCATCGATTTGTTTCTGAATGGGACGTGTTATTGATATTTGATTATTTGATCAATCCCGCTATGAGCAGCGTGTCTCATCAGCGTGTAGCTGCAGTGAAGTCAGTTCAGGAAGACTGCGAGCTTACGTAGATCTTTAAACATTTCTTGAAACATTTGTTGATGCCTGCAGCGTGTTTAAAGAACCAGAACTCTCCTCTGGCTTCCTGTTTGTGGATGTTCTGCTGCAGAGCGGGTGACATTGATTTGTTCAGCATGGAGCAGATGCACAATTCACACTTTATATAAATAATTAGATTCATTTACAAGAATTACTTCAGCTTTAAAGTCAATGGAAGAACAGAATAGTTTCTCAGCTTAGATAGATCGTCTGCATAAAACTGGAAATATTATGTTTATGAATAATGTGGCCATAAAAAGATAAAACTAATCATGAGGTGTCACTGCTCAGATCAACAGCAGTCAATAATCCTCTAAAGGCTTTTCAATTCAGAAAGATAAAAAATAAATCCACATTTTTCTGAACTTTCTAATCTCATTATAACTTGAAATGTCAGCGTGAGTGAATGAAGAGCGCAGCACTAATGCAGACATCTCAGCGCTCCCACGGTTCAGCAGAGACCGAGGGTGAAACAATGAGCTCATTTAGGTCACACTGTGCTCAAAGCAATAATTCTTCCATGTGCAACCAATTACTACCTGCGGACTGTCGTCTGCACTGAGACGACTCACCTGAAGAACAATCATGTCTGAGTCTTCTTTAACATTTTAAAAGGTGTTCCTGAGGTAGCTGGAAGCCTGCGGTGTGTTTAAAGAATGAAGAACTCGCCTCTGGTTTCATGTTTCTGGATGTTTGGCTGCAGAGAACGTGCTGCGTGGAGTAAATGCACAATTTAGATTTCATATAAATTCATGTATTCATTTATAACGAGTACTTCAGCTTTTTTTTTAAGGGAAGGCTGAAATAAAATTTAAATTCAAAGGAGAAACAGAGAAACAGAATAGTTGATCAAAAGGTTCTGCAGACGTCTTTGTTCGTGCCTCGGTGGGCTTTGACCTGCAGGAAACAGACTCCTCAGCGTCAGTGCAGCTTTTGATTGACTGCACTGTGGGAAGATCGTGTAATCACTTTTGACAACTTCAAAGCAGCCGGCTCGGTGATCCATCCAGTACAGTACATCCACTGAAACACGCCTCAGACTTACACACCATCAGCTGCTTTTCCACCAATTAGTGTTAGTTTGATCAGAACTACAAAGAGCTCGCCGGCTGAACGGTTTTACCGACTACATGTTGTCGCTCATTACTGAGCGGCGTGTGGAGGAAAGTAACACAGCAACTCACTGACTGAAGCAACATTACTGAGTTTCCTGATGGACACTGAAGTAAACTGATGACAACTGTAGCTGCTGTTAGCTCATGTTAGCTCAGAGAGAGAGTGTTAGTGTTTTAAGGTGTTTTAAACCACCAAGGTTTACAGGCCCAGGGAGCGGGAAGCCAGTGTCATGCCAGAACCAGAGCTGGGAAACACAGCAAAGCTCCAGCAGTCAGCAGCTTCTATGGACATGATGGCAGAGGAGCAGAGAGTGAAGAGGACGCTGACGGAGGAAGCTAAGAAGAGAAAAGGAGAGAGTGAGCGAGCAAGAAGCCGCCGGACAAGAGTAAATCTGGGACTGACTTTTAGTGGTTGGTGAGAGCTTGGTGAAATAAAAGGCTGAAAGACAGACGCCGAGCTGGCTGACTGCTGCTGGACTAGTCAGTAAGATTAGCTGCTGCTGGTCTGACTTAAATAGACACATTAATGAGGAGAAGTCAAATCGAAACACACACACACACACACACACACACACACATGGAGATCCCGTCACCATCATGTCCGTCCTGACTTCCTCGTTTCATGAACTCACCGTTTCTGACCTGAGCACATCAAAGACCACAAAACACGTTTCACACATCAGCTCTGTAAATTCCTGCAGACGTTATTTTAAATTATTAACACTGTGTGAAGACGAGCAGTCGCTTAATGAAAGAAAAAGGCCAGCGCTGTCGTCTCATTTATGGTATTTACATTCTGAATATATTATCTGGATAATGACATCTGATCTGCATCTACTCATATTAATACGAGTTCATTTCCTCCTTTCTTTGATTGACATGCAAATTAGTTCAGCAGTGCTGGCAGACAAAGGCCACGTTAGAAATACTGTCTAAAACCTGCACGTAGTCTCTGTGACGTCCCCGCAGACTGTCTAAAACCTGGACGTAGTCTCTGTGACGTCCCCGCAGACTGTCTAAAACCTGCACGTAGTCTCTGTGTCGTCCCCGCAGACTGTCTAAAACCTGGACGTAGTCTCTGTGACGTCCCGCAGACTGTCTAAAACCTGCACGTAGTCTCTGTGACGTCCCCGCAGACTGTCTAAAACCTGGACGTAGTCTCTGTGACGTCCCCGCAGACTGTCTAAAACCTGGACGTAGTCTCTGTGACGTCCCCGCAGACTGTCTAAAACCTGGACGTAGTCTCTGAGACGTCCCCGCAGACTGTCTAAAACCTGGACGTAGTCTCTGTGACGTCCCCGCAGACTGTCTAAAACCTGCACGTAGTCTCTGTGACGTCCCCGCAGACTGTCTAAAACCTGGACGTAGTCTCTGAGACGTCCCCGCAGACTGTCTAAAACCTGGACGTAGTCTCTGTGACGTCCTGCAGACTGTCTAAAACCTGGACGTAGTCTCTGTGACGTCCTCGCAGACTGTCTAAAAACCTGGACGTAGTCTCTGTGACGTCCCCGCAGACTGTCTAAAACCTGGACGTAGTCTCTGTGACGTCCCCGCAGACTGTCTAAAACCTGGACGTAGTCTCTGTGACGTCCCCGCAGACTGTCTAAAACCTGGACGTAGTCTCTGTGACGTCCCCGCAGACTGTCTAAAACCTGGACGTAGTCTCTGTGACGTCCCCGCAGACTGTCTAAAACCTGGACGTAGTCTCTGTGACGTCCCCGCAGATTCTCTAAAACCTGGACGTAGTCTCTGTGACGTCCCCGCAGACTGTCTAAAACCTGGACGTAGTCTCTGTGACGTCTCACAGACTGTCTAAAACCTGGACGTAGTCTCCGTGACGTCCCCACAGACTGTCTAAGATATTCAGTTTACTCTCATAGAGGACTCATATTTTAGACGCTGAAGTCAGACGGTTGATCGAGCGGTCCCTGCACTTCTAACTATGAGTTATTATCCCCTAAATTTAAATTTAAAAAGTCACCAGCAGCTTCAAACTGTTCAGCACATGACAGTGAGACGTCTAACACAACAGGAGGAAGTCATCATGATGTTGTGCAGACTGTCTGACTCTCGCCTGGAGGTGAAACAGTAGCTGCTGAAGCGACTTTGTTTTGTTTTTCCAGTGAACCAAGCTCATTAAATCTGTTCAGGCAGGAAGTTTGACTTCTCAGCGAATGAGCTCGCATTAGTGAAAACACATCAACCAACCAGAGCGCCAACGCTCAGAGCGGCCGGGCGCCATTACTTCCACCTGGAACCTCCAATTATGCGCAGCTGACTCAGCCGCACAAACACAAACATTTCATCATTCAGCCTAAAACTCTGTCCCGTGTTGGCGCAGCAGCCGGCAGTCTTCCCTCATTTCATTAGTGATTCAGAGAAAGCAGCAGCATCAGTGAGAATAATGAACAGCCTCATTGTGTTTCACGCAAATTGACACCTTCAAGCATGCACTGATTAGCACGCCCACACGCAAGGCTGTGTTAGGAATACATGCAGGCGGCGGAAACTCGGCAGCGTGGACAATGATGCATCCGTATGGAGCTCTGGCATCACTAGCTCTTTATGCAATCACAATTTATTCTTCAGCCGACTGAAGACTATCATTAGTGCGGCTCTGCATGGCATGATTCGTTTGGAGTGTGGCAGGGTACTCTTCAAGCTCAATTTCCTGTCAGTACTCCAGGAGATAAACACAGTCGTGGGTATGGAGGGTTGGACCAACGTGTCCGCGTGTCTCGAAGGAATAGTTTGACGTGTTTGAGAAATCTGCTCACATGCAGTGTACGGTGAATCAAAGCTGGTCACAGATGATACTGTAAGAACTCTTCACACTGACTCTGTTTGTTTCTGATCTTCCTCGCTTGCTTCCAGATTCAATTTTAGTCATTTGAAAGCTTCATGAAGGGGTCCAGAGTCCAGGCACTGTCACACCAGCGCTGTTTGGTCCGCTTTAAACGGACCAGAGTTTGTTTCCTCAGATAGTCTGGTTTGTTGTGTCTCTGAAGAGCTAAATGTGTCAACCCTGATAGACTGATGCAGTGAATTTGAGTCGTTTCTCATCAGAACTATTCTCCAACAAATCGTCTCATTTTGACTCATCTGTGATCCGGAACAGAACAAAGAGGAGAAATAAACAGATCCGTGCAGAGCAGTCACGCCGGCCCAGCTGGTTAACAAACATAGTTTGTCGTTGTAAATGAATTTGAAATGTTATTATGCCGAGCAAACAGAAGACGGAAGGTTGAATAAATTCATCTCTGCTGAGGCGCCACATGCAGCCAGAAACTGTGATTAATCTCCAGTCCAAACACTGCTGTCCATATTTAACACACACACACACACACACACACACACACACAGACTGTGCATGTAATCTCCTCAGTGGGACCGGGCTCAGCCTCTGAGGCCAACAGGGAATAACGTCACACTACCGAGCTGATCTACAGACTTTATGATGGAAACAACTGTGGTTAGCTCGTTGTTAGCCGTGTAGCTAACTGAACTGACTCAGACTGTCAAACCACCTCGAAAGGCTGCTGTGTTCACTGTTAGACTGGACACTGCCGGTTCAGAGGTTCTGTTGCTGTGTTCACTGTTAGACTGGACACTGCCGGTTCAGAGGTTCTGTTGCTGTGTTCACTGTTAGACTGGACACTGCCGGTTCAGAGGTTCTGTTGCTGTGTTCACTGTTAGACTGGACACTGCCGGTTCAGAGGTTCTGTTGCTGTGTTCACTGTTAGACTGGACACTGCCGGTTCAGAGGTTCTGTTGCTGTGTTCACTGTTAGACTGGACACTGCCGGTTCAGAGGTTCTGTTGCTGTGTTCACTGTTAGACTGGACACTGCCGGTTCAGAGGTTCTGTCGCTGTGTTCACTGTTAGACTGGACACTGCCGGTTCAGAGGTTCTGTTCAGTCGCTACTGTAAACGACTACAGAACTCTACTTCCTGTGTCATGTAAGTCACGATAACCTTTTCATAACAACAATTATCTTGTACCTGCTGAAACAATCATCTCTTCCCTACGTGGACTTCATCCGTCAAAGTAATGACTCGTCGACAGAGAACACCATAATTGCTCTATTCAATCATGACCATTACACACCGGGCTACATAGCTCACAGCGTCTTTGGCATTTGGCTCGTGATGTATTGCTCTAACTCAGTGGTGCTGCTGGAGAACAGTGCTGGTACCTTGCATAACAACAACACCAAGGAAGAGCAATTCTGCTCTCTCACAGGCTGTGATAGATTGTTGGTGATGCTGCCATCAGCGCTGCAGGGCGGGCTGAACAATCCTGTAGACTGCACGATTAGCACCCTCGGTTTCCCAATGCGGTTATTACAATTAGACAGCTTAGCAGCTAACAAACTGAGCTAACAGCAGCTAACAGGCTGAGCTAACAGCAGCTAACAGACTGAGCTAACATGAGCTAACAGCAGCTAACAAACAGAGCTAACATGAGCTAACAGCAGCTAACAAACTGAGCTAACATGAGCTAACAGAAGCTAACAGGCTGAGCTAACATGAGCTAACAGACTGAGCTAACAGCAGCTAACAGACTGAGCTAACATGAGCTAACAGCAGCTAACAAACAGAGCTAACATGAGCTAACAGCAGCTAACAAACTGAGCTAACATGAGCTAACAAACTGAGCTAACAGCAGCTAACAGACTAAGCTAACAGCAGCTAACACACTGAGCTAACATGAGCTAACAGCAGCTCCAGCTGTCAGCAGTTTACTTCACTGTCCATCATAAACTCTGTAAATCACAGAGAGTTGAGGCGGAGCAGCCGGAGGACATCAGAGGGAAAACCAGGAAACATTTTCTCCATAAAATCTGATCCAGTTTCACCAGAATCAGTGAAATAGTTGGTGTGTGTGTGTGTGTGATTACATTTGAAGCATGGACGGTGGAGCATACTCCTGGACGTCGACATGTTGGAACACTGTTATCATATCATGTACATATACTGCACACCGAGCTGCTACATGACATTCAGCAGCTCTTAATCAAGCTGTGCCTTCACTAATTGGAGGTTGGGGGTCGGTTAGAGGTGATGGAGTGGTTCACGCCTGCCTGGGTGTAGTTCAAGTTTAATGAGCTTCCAATAAGAGCTGTGAACCCCCCTCAGCTGTGCTGCAGCCCTGTGGACACATTTAATGAGAAAGAAAAAAACAAGGACCAAAAATGTGTTACTGTAATAATGAACTTTAAATAGTTAATCCTGACACAGCACAGTGATCTGCAAACAAGTGGACTTCAGTTATCTGAGCACTATTACATGAGAGTGCTTTACTGTTAGTATTGGCACTACAGTGATGCCATATATTGGAAATAAGCGATCAGGAGAAGGTCAGTTGAATTTGTCACTTTTTACATTGACTTTGAGAACAGCTGAAACGTAACGATGTGCGATGCAGAGAAACATTCCCAGACAGAGTCCGAGAGACGAGGAGTGAAAATAAATCTGGACGTCGCAGAGAAACAAAAAAATAATTTATGTAAACAAAAGTTAGAAAACAATAAAAGAGGAAGGAACGCACCCAGAGGCTTCATCGTCTCCATCACAGCCCGACAAACAGACCGAACCTGACACATGTTCGGCTGATTACATGATGGAGGCCAGCTGCCACCAAACACTGAGGCACGTAACGAGCAGTTACAACGTCTGAGGTACGTCAGTGTTTCACACAAACAAAGTAAGTATTGGTACAATGGAGGCTGAAACACAGAGCCTCACCGAGAAGAATAAAAACACTGAAGAGAGCCGACAGAAAAGATACACGACAAGAGAAGAGATGAAATTAGCTTAGACCGAAAACTGAAATAAACTGCAGAGAAATCTGAAATTAAGTTTAAAATACTACAATAAAAATACATCAATAGTACTATGAGTGTGCTGAAATGTAATGTAATAATAATAATAATAATAATAATAATTGGATCAAACATCACAATGTTAGCTGCAGTTTGAGTTAGCGTCCCGACGGATCGAACGCAGCACTTCACTGTTTCCCATCAGTCCGACTGTGTATCTCCATGGAAACGCAGACGTATGGTACACTGTACTGTGTATTCTGTCAATCATTTGTATGTGTTGAGTGTTAATACAGCAGATCTTTGATTCGAGGGTGAAACTCAACAAAACCAGCAGGTGAATCACTGTTTGCTTCATTTTGAATGTTCTGCTGATTACCGAGCCACTGTGCGCTGTGTGACCCGAACTGTTTCCTGTGTGAACGAACCTGCACTAATACGCTTTTCATTACCTGCACATGAATAATCAGGTGAGCTCATGTCACCAGCAGGTTACATTAAAATCTCCCCTCTCAGCTAATTTCAGCTTTTCATTCATTACAAAGAAGCTTTCAGACTGTCAGAGCTGCTGTCATTTACATGAAGCACTGCATGAGCTCTTATGGTTGTTGAGAGATAAAGAAATACTTATTTTACAATATTACCTGTATTAAATGTCAGACTGCATCACTGAGAAGAACACGATTCTTTTCCAGAGCTTTCAGCTCAAGACTGACAACAGAACTACAGATGATGGCTCTGCAGCTGTTATCGTTCCATCCACACGACGTTCAGGAAGCCTTAAAGAAGAAATAGACGTCAAACAGATGTCACTGTCTGCCCAGTGTTCGGTCCCGGGTAGACGCTGACGTTCCTCATAGAATCACACTCATTAGTATTTAATCAGGGCGTTTCTCATTTAGTGTGTTTCAAATTTAAATCTTTGAGCTGCAAAGTCAGACACAGCGGCAGAGACGTGAGCTCGCTGCATCGTACAGACAAATGTGGTCGAGGGTTAAAAAGTAGAAACTCCAACAAGCCTCAGTGTCAGTGTTACGGACAGTAAACACCAGTTCACCTGTGCAGACAGCCAACAGGTGAAAGAGAAGCACCTTCACTTCATTCAAACACAGTCCACAGACAACATAATGTGTCAGCAGACTGTCATGCCTGAGACAGAGAAGTCATTTACAGTTTAAAGGTTGTGTTAATGTGGAGCGAGCTGACTGAAGCTTCACACGACAACTGGAAATACAAACAGGAACTTCAACACAGAGGAAGGCAGCGTGTGAACAGTCCATGAGCACGGATTATTACCAAAGATGGACGAGACATCAACTACGATCCACGCAGCAGTTTTCCATAACCACAAACACACAGAGGGTCGCTGGAGCCAAGCCCATTCAGCTACACAACACAATCTGTGACAGTCTGTGACAGTCTCAGAGACTACGTCCAGGTTTTAGACAGTCTGTGACAGTCACAGAGACTACGTCCAGGTTTTAGACAGTCTGTGACAGTCACAGAGACTACGTCCAGGTTTCAGACAGTCTGTGACCGTCTCAGAGACTACGTCCAGGTTTCCAGACAGTCTTTGGGTCCACAGCATATTGCAGTGTGAGAAAACAATAATTTCAGTCTGAGGCTGACAGGAAATAAGAGCAGAGATAAGATGCGAGCCGCGCTGTGATTCATCTTTAAGGGCCATCAGGAGCCGGTGTCATGTTGTCTTTGAACCAGCTGCTGCTGGAAGAAATCCTCCTGTGAAAGCACTCAGCAGTCTTTGAGTTGAAGAGCGCTCTTCCTGTGATCCGCGATGAAAAGCTACAATTATGCTCAACAATGACCCCTCAAAAACACTCACACACACTAACTCTAACCACCATACATCAACGCGCCTCAGTAATATGGACTGAGGTCTTAGAATGAACTGAAGTAGATGTATCCATCGCGCTCAGTGGACTTTGTGATTTAAATGGATTCTTCTTGTGCGATCAGCCGCGTTGTTAAAATTTAGAAACAGCTCCTGGTCGCGTTAAATGCAGAAACCATTAAAGAACAAACTGTCAACACTTCATGGGAAACTTAAATGAAGCTTGTGGTGCGCCTGTGAACCATCAAAAGAAGTGGGAACCAGCCCACTGGTCTGAGATCAGCCAGCTGAAGTACCCACAAACGATCCACAGCACAAACTGTGACTAACAGCTGGAATCAGTATCAGGATTTGAGGTGAGAAAAGGAGTCGCTGACCCGGCTGCTGATGAAGCGAACAGAACCACATCGTCTGCAAAAAGGTTCCAAAGCAGACATGAAGAACACGAACAGTGTGACTCTGTAACACTTCACAGGTATCACGTTAGCACAGGTTCTGTTTTTCAGGCTGTCCCCAGTTTGATTCATACAACAAATGAAACATCCGGATAATGAAATATTATTTCTTCATTATCTGGAGGGTCAGTGTGAGACCTGCTGAGGGAAATGAAGAGGAAGAGTAATTTATCTCTGTCAGAGGCGGGTGGAGAGAGAGGTGGAGGGAGGATGGAGGGAGGATGGAGGGAGAGGTGGAGGGAGGATGGAGTGGAGAGAGAGGTGGAGGGAGAGGTGGAGAGAGAGGTGGAGGGAGAGGTGGAGGGAGGATGGAGGGAGAGGTGGAGGGAGGATGGAGTGGAGAGAGAGGTGGAGGGAGAGGTGGAGAGAGAGGTGGAGGGAGAGGTGGAGGGAGGATGGAGGGAGAGAGAGGTGGAGGGAGAGGTGGAG
>CM024796.1:4000735-4043143 GCA_014281875.1 Nibea albiflora | reverse complement strand
AGTATGTAAAAAAAAAAAAGTCATAGTATAGTATGGCAAAAAAAGTCATTATAGTATGGCAAAAAAAGTCATATTATAGTATGGCAAAAAAGTCATAGTATAGTATGGCAAAAAAAGTCATAGTTTAGTATGGTTAAAAAAACCTCATAGTATGTAAAAAAAAAAAAAGTCATAGTATAGTATGGCAAAAAAAGTCATTATAGTATGGCAAAAAAGTCATAGTATAGTATGGCAAAAAAAGTCATAGTATAGTATGGCAAAAAAAAGTCATAGTATGGTATGCCCAAAAAAGTCATAGTTTAGTATGGTTAAAAAAACCTCAGATATCTGACATCCTTGATATTATTATAACATTATAACATCATTATTGTTCTTCTTATTACCATCAACAACAACAGTAAAAGCTCATCAGGCTTCATGGGGTTAAGTTTTTGCAGAGTGGAATCCTTTCAGAAGAGCCAATAGGAAATCTCAATGCATGTGCTGTCCCCACCTCCCAATTAGCATTTTATTCCACCAGTTCTACTAGTGAACATTTAGACCCTTACTAGTACTACTAGTAGGCCAAAAACACCTTACTAGTACTACTAGTGGACAATTTTGCCCTTTCTAGGACTACTAGTAAGGAACAAAATAACCCAACTAGTGCAACTAGTGGTTGCTGTGGCTCTTGCTAGTAGTACTAGTAGACAATTTGGGCCTTACTAGTACTACTAGTTACAGTGAGGATGCCCACTAGTAGTATTAGTGAGAGTCACAATGTCCACTAGTAGTACTAGTAATGTCGAAAGAGGCATACTAGTAGTACTAGTAGGCATTCTTGCTGTTACTAGTAGTACTAGTAAGGTAAAATATACCTCACTAGTACTGCAAGTGGACATTTCTGTACTTACTGGTAGTACTAGTGAGGTCAAAAATGCCTTACTATTGCTACTAGTGGGCATTTTGGTGCTACTAGTAGGGTCCAGGAGGCTACTAGTGGATGACACCTGCCTACTAGTAAGGCGTAGTAGTGGCACTAGTAGTGTAAAAAAACGTTACTAGTATTTCTACTACTATGAGAAATATCGTCAGTACTAGTGAGGACAAAAGCTTACTAGTTCATGGACCTTAAGTCTGATATCAAGGATATTGAATAAATGCTCAAACTTTCATAGGTGAGTCCAACACGGCTCTATTCTTCAATCGGTGCAGCAGTCTGCTGATCTGTCTCTGTGTTTTCCATGCTTCAGGCTGTACTGCGTCAGACACAGTGAACCACGAGGTGAGCGCGGATCTTCATGCAAACGTTTTCCTGATCGTGTGACGTATTTTGTGTTGAATTTTTCTTTTCCCTTCCAGAAAACGGCGCCTCTGGAAACGGCGTCAAAAAGCCTCGATGCAGTGATGCCACGCTGTCTAAGGTTAGACTGCACACACTGAAGACCAGTCACTGAAACTGCAGACTATGAAAGGGCTGAATCATTCGTGGACTATTTTCAGGGGTGGATGAATACACATTTTGTTACAGCAGTCGGATGTTTTAACTCAAAATTAACCACAGCTCACACAGACTTTTAATATTATTTCATACATTTGAATGATTCACTTATTTTTAATCACTCTGCTTTTGATTCTGTAACAGAGGCGGCGGAGCTTCGATGACATGTAAGTGTGTGATAACTTACCTGTTCTGTATGTGTTGAAATGTTTGCAGCATCTCTTTGGTCATTATTACAGCTTCAGTAGTTATTTGTATCATAAATAAAATAGTGACAGACGGTTAGGATCAGAACTGTTCTGCACACTGTCCTTCGCTTGTACTCACTTTATTGACAGCGTTTCATTCCTCAGACTTTTTAAACTTTTTATAACGTCGCTGTTTGATGAAACCTGCTCATGAAAAATCAGTTTAACAGTGTAATGAGACACGTTTAGCTCCTGAAATTAAAGTCTGTGCTTACTGTACTGTGTAAGGACCGATAAACAGAATCAATAATGTCATCAGTATCAATTAAATCTTATTTATTCCCATTCCTAGCCCACCACCCAGTCTGAGGTTCTGTCTTAGGTCTATCTTAAGTCCTCGTCTAAATGAATCAACATTAAGCTCAGTGCTTTAAGTTTATCATCGGAAGCAGAAGACTTCCATCTCGAGGACGGAGGAATAAACTGAGTTCTGCTGATGGACAATGTGCAGGATTGTTTCTTTTCTTTCCTCTAAGCAGTCAAAGTTTTTTTTTTTGCTGCTTTTGACAATTTAACAAGTTGCAATAAGTCAGTCTTTCTGAAGCACTGTCAGCTGGTGTCATGTCTGATCGCTCTCCTCTGTCACAGACTGGAAGAAAAGACGCCTAAACGCAGATCTGAAGGCTGGAACGGGATGATATCAGACAATTCTTCAGATTCAGGTTGAGTCCCTTTTAAAATACACGAGAGAATCAAACCTGTGAAGGAGTTAACGTTCACATTTATCTGATAGTTCTCTTCTTCTGCAGCGGATGCAGACATGGAGATATTTGCCCCCGTAGAGTTTGATTCAGAGGACAGTGCAAACTCTGCTCCAGAGGTCTGTTTTAAATATTTAAATATTCCTTTAGATGATGAAGAAGTTCAGAAATCTGATCTTCATTTTTCTTCTTTTGTTTTCCTGCTTCTTCACTGTTCAGCAGGTGACCAGGTGAGCTGAAATATCACCTCTCTGACAACAACCAGCTTTTATTACAGGACGTTGATTTATTGCTATAACAGAGGATCACTGTCTCCACTCACAGAACGGACACACACACAGGTTCAGATTCAGGACATCACCTGGACAGTTTGAGCAATGAAGGAAATGAAGATGATTCAGTGAGTCACATCGAACATTTCTTACCTCCTAAATGTGTTGAAGTGATACTTTTATACTCTGACGATGATTCTTCAGTCCAGGAGTAGATTTGAACTTTCTCTCTGCATTAACTAGTCTGACATGAAATGTGTTGGCGTCCTCTCAGGGTGCTGAGTCACCGAGTCTGCTCCCTCCTGTGAGCAACAGCACAGAGCCTCTGCGACCTTCATACACTCAGACTGCACAAGCCGAAATGACGGTGATGAAGGGAAAGACGGTACAGGAAGAGGAAGGTAAATAAAGTTAACACATCCCATGTGATGAGCTCTATGGAAAGTTTGAGCATTTATTCAATATCCTTGATATCGGACTTAAGGTCCATGTACTAGTAAGCTTTTTGTCCTCACTAGTAAGACGATATTTCGCACTAGTAGAACTACTAGAGCACACTAGTAGAACGACTGTGTCTTACTAGTAATGTTTTTTTACACTACTAGTGCCACTTTTGGCCTACTAGTTTGCAATCAAACCCTACTTGTAAACTACTGTGCTGCACTAGTAACACTACTACGCCTTACTAGTAGGCAGGTGTCATCCACTAGTAGCCTCCTGGACCCTACTAGTAGCACCAAAATGCCCACTAGTAGCAATAGTAAGGCATTTTTGACCTCACTAGTACTACTAGTAAGTACAAAAATGTCCACTTGTAGTACTACTGAGGTATATTTTACCTTACTAGTACTACTAGTAACAGCAAGAATGCCTACTAGTACTACTAGGGAGAGCCAAAATGTCCACTAGTAGCACTAGTAAGATGTTTTTGACCTTACTAGCACTACTAGTGAGGGTCAAAATGTCTACTAGTAATACTAGTATGTCTCACTAGTACTACTAGTGGACATTGTGGCTCTCACTAATACTACTAGTGGGCATTCTCACTGTTACTAGTAGTACTAGTAAGAGCCACAGCAACCACTAGTTGGGTTATTTTGTTCCTAGTATTTTGTTTCTAGTAGTCCTAGAAAGGGCAAAAGTGTCCACTAGTAGTACTAGTAAGGTGTTTTTGGCATACTAGTAGTACTAGTAAGGGTCTAAATGTTAACTAGTAGAACTGGTGGAATAAAATGCTAATTGGGAGGTGGGGACAGCACATGCATTGAGATTTCCTCCGTGAGATCACTGATATCACTGATATCCTTTATGTCAGTGATATCAGTGATATCCGTGATATCCTTGATATCCGTGATATCCGTATTATCAGTGATTTCAAGGATATCACTGATATCACTGTGATCATGGATATCAGTGATATCATGATATCCGTGATATCCTTTGTCAGTGATATCCATGATAGTATATACTGACTTTTTTTTGCCATACTATACGATGATTTTTTTTACTATACTATGACTTTTTTTGCCATACTATACTATGACTTTTTTTTGCCATACTATACTATGACTTTTTTTTGCCATACTATACTATGACCTTTTTTTTACCATACTATACTAAGACTTTTTTTGGCCATACTATACTATGACTTTTTTTTGCCATACTATACTATGACTTTTTTTTACCATACTATACTAAGACTTTTTTTGGCCATACTATACTATGACTTTTTTTTGCCATACTTTACTATGATTTTTTTTGCCATACTATGCTATGACTTTTTTTGCCATACTATACTATGACTTTTTTGGCCATACTATACTATGACTTTTTTTTGCCATACTATACTATGACTTTTTTTTACCATACTATACTAAGACTTTTTTTGGCCATACTATACTATGACTTTTTTTGGCCATACTATACTATGACTTTTTTTTGCCATACTTTACTATGATTTTTTTTGCCATACTATGCTATGACTTTTTTTGCCATACTATACTATGACTTTTTTGGCCATACTATACTATGACTTTTTTTTGCCATACTATACTATGACTTTTTTTTTACCATACTATACTAAGACTTTTTTTTACCATACTATACTAAGACTTTTTTGGCCATACTATACTATGACTTTTTTTGGCCATACTATACTATGACTTTTTTTGCCATACTATACTATGACTTTTTTGGCCATACTATACTATGACTTTTTTTTGCCATACTATACTATGACTTTTTTTACCATACTATACTATGACTTTTTTGGCCATACTATACTATGACTTTTTTTTTACCATACTATACTAAGACTTTTTTTTGGCCATACTATACTATGACTTTTTTTGCCATACTATACTAAGACTTTTTTTGGCCATACTATACTATGACTTTTTTGGCCATACTATACTATGACTTTTTTTTCCATACTATACTATGACTTTTTTTTTGCCATACTATAGTGATTTTTTTTACTATACTATACTATGACTTTTTTGCCATACTATACTGATTTTTTTTACTATACTATGACTTTTTTGCCATACTAAACTGTTTTTTTAACCATACTATACTATGACTTTTTTTGCCATACTATACTGATTTTTTTACTATACTATGACTTTTTTGCCATACTAAACTGTTTTTTTAACCATACTATACTATGACTTTTTTTGCCATACTATACTGATTTTTTTACTATACTATGACTTTTTTTTGCCATACTATACTATGACTTTTTTTGGGCATACTATACTATGACTTTTTTTTACTATACTATACTATGACTTTTTTTGCCATACTATACTGACTTTTTTGCCATACTAAACTATGTTTTTTTAACCATACTATACTATGACTTTTTTTTGCCATACTATACTATGACTTTTTTTTACCATACTATACTAAGACTTTTTTTTACCATACTATACTAAGACTTTTTTTGGCCATACTATACTATGACTTTTTTTGGCCATACTATACTATGACTTTTTTTGCCATACTATACTATGACTTTTTTGGCCATACTATACTATGACTTTTTTTTGCCATACTATACTATGACTTTTTTTTACCATACTATACTATGACTTTTTTGGCCATACTATACTATGACTTTTTTTTTACCATACTATACTAAGACTTTTTTTTGGCCATACTATACTATGACTTTTTTTGCCATACTATACTAAGACTTTTTTTGGCCATACTATACTATGACTTTTTTGGCCATACTATACTATGACTTTTTTTTCCATACTATACTATGACTTTTTTTTTGCCATACTATAGTGATTTTTTTTACTATACTATACTATGACTTTTTTGCCATACTATACTGATTTTTTTTACTATACTATGACTTTTTTGCCATACTAAACTGTTTTTTAACCATACTATACTATGACTTTTTTTGCCATACTATACTGATTTTTTTACTATACTATGACTTTTTTGCCATACTAAACTGTTTTTTTAACCATACTATACTATGACTTTTTTTGCCATACTATACTGATTTTTTTACTATACTATGACTTTTTTTTGCCATACTATACTATGACTTTTTTTGGGCATACTATACTATGACTTTTTTTTACTATACTATACTATGACTTTTTTTGCCATACTATACTGACTTTTTTGCCATACTAAACTATGTTTTTTTAACCATACTATACTATGACTTTTTTTTTACCATACTATACTATGACTTTTTTTTTTACATACTGAGGGTTTTTTTTTTACCATACTATACTATGACTTTTTTTGCCATACTATACTATGATTTTTTTTACTATACTATGACTTTTTGCCATACTATAGTGATTTTTTTTACTATACTATGACTTTTTTTGCCATACTATACTATGACTTTTTTTGCCATACTATACTATGACTTATTTATCTGTTACTAGAAGTACTAGTAAGGTAAAATATACCTCACTAGTACTACAAGTGGACATTTTTGTACTTAATAGCAGTACTAGTGAGGTCAAAAATGCCTTACTATTGCTACTAGTGGGCATTTTGGTGCTACTAGTAGGGTCCAGGAGGCTACTAGTGGATGGACACCTGCCTACTGGTAAGGCATAGTAAGTGTTACTAGTGCAGCACAGTAGTTTACAAGTAGGGTTTGATTGCGAACTAGTAGGCCACAAGTGGCACTAGTAGTGTAAAAAACGTTACTAGTAAGGCGCAATTGTTCTACTAGTGTGCTCTAGTAGTTCTACTAGTGCAAAAAATTGTCTTACTGGGATTTAAACTCACCTGACCTCCCCTGAAAAATAAATCCACTGTGAATGAGGCTTCTGTCTCCATTTTCACAGCTATTAAAGTCCAAATAATAATGAATGGTGAATGCAGGTGTGCAGCATGATGTTACCTCAGCTGGAGCCGTCTCTTTTCTCAGAGTTCAGCCCTGGGATTGACTCATCATCACACCTCTGAGGCCCACTGTCCCACAGCAAACCTCTGCCAACCCCCCTCTGTCTCCTGACCGGTCCTCAGCAGCTCCACCTGAAACCGTCTGTGCATCGCCCCACCCCTCGCACCCAAAGCCCATCAACTCCACCCGCTTCTGGAAAGACTGCAACGTGGCGGGCTGCACACAGGCCGTGTTCGCTGAATTCATCCGTGAGATGGAGGAAATATCCAGCAGAATTCAGTCAGACGCGGCGAGCCAGGACGGTGAGGGAAGATACAAGACGTGACGGCATCATGCTGATTTGTTTTCAAAGAGCGGAACATAAAGCTCTCTCTTCTCTCCACAGATTATGACTGTGCACTAGAGTGATGGAGGCTTCTGGAAGCTGGCTGAGCTTGTGATCAGGCAGCAGGAAGGTGAAGTAAACTCTTCACAGTTTTACAGTGTGAATTCTGAGGAAAAAGTCAGAATTATGAGAAAAACAGTTGGAATTTTCAGGGATAAAAGTCAATTGTGAGCCCTGATCATCTTCCGTCCCATCATAATGAAACTGACGTCTTGTTTTTTACAGAGTTAATAAGGAAACACACGGAGCTAAAGAAGGCAGCGGCAGCCATGATGGAGGTTCTCTCAGCACTGAAGAGATGAGATCAAAGTTCACTCTCTGTTCAGATTTACGTTGTCCTTTTTTAACATTACATACATTTTTCATTGATCTTGGATTTTATAATTTGCTCACCTGGTCAGTCCTGAGGTTTGAATCCGGCCTGTGGCTCTTTCCTGACTTTATTCAGCTAATTTATCAAATTTGTGTGTTTTATCATAAATGACTAATACTTTTTGGTCAGTGAAACAATGTTTCATTTCAAACCTGCACTGAACATGAATTATAATTGGTAAAATATTTATTTTAATAAATGTTTCAGTACCAAATGGACCAAGTTAGCCTGAATCCAGTCTTCCTGTTCTGGCTTACATGTTATTAAATATGTTGGTGTATGTTTTTTGGTTATGCAGCGAGTTATTGACATGTACATTATTATTATCAGTGGTTTGAATTCAAACCTCCCTCCTTCGGTAATAAGCAGAAAATAATAGAAAAGACAAGAGATGAGATTCTTTTCATTCATTTGCTTGCTGAGGTCACAAAATTGAACTGGCACTTCATAACAATCAATCACTCAATCAATCAACATAATTATTGATTGTGCAGTAGAAATATCCTGTATAGAAATTAGCAAGTGTTCTTCAAAAAGCTCAGCAGTAGTGCAGATGTCACTCAACTTTATAAATGTTAATACTCCAAAATATGGTCGATGGTTATGTGAATGAAGAGGTGTGTAAACTGTCTAATGTCGTCACCAGGTAAGTTCACCTGCCGGGCAACACACAGCGTGTGTTAGTGTTTGTGCACTAACGACAGACTAAAGAAGCTTTTTGTGTTGTGGGTTTGTAGCTGCGCTAAGTAATACTGTCATAGATCAGTTTAAGACCGAACCTCTAACCTGAGTTCTTCTCTTTGGGTCATCCGAAAACTTCATCAGGACTAATAATCTCTGAGTTTGACCCAGACAGACTTAATAAGAGCTTCAATCTGGATTTTTTTTAAATGCCCAGTCTGCAAAGTACTTCTGTCCTGACATCTACAAGTGCAAACAGCCTCACACAAACTGAAGCTGAAAACTGATTTCAGATGGCACGTCCAAGTGCTGAAGAAGTAACTTGGTCAGTTGAACAGAATAATAGAAAAAGTAAAGTGTTATCAGGCGACTGGCAAGAATTTTTCAAGTTATTAGCAGCTACGACTCTAAATCAGCTCCTGCGTCACACGACGTGTGAATGAAAAGGCGGTCAGGCACTGTGGCAAACAGCTCGTGTAGCTGGGCTCTAATGATGCTGCTACCTGCTGACAGGCTGCTGCAGCCTGGAATGAGATGAACATGTTTGTCAGTGAAGGTACGTGGAGATGACGGGGAGTGATGAAGTCCTCTGAGAAGTCACTCCACAGCAGCCTCTGCGTCCGCGTCTACAATCGTCTGCGGGGTTGAAGTCAGTTTTTGAAGGCTCCGGAGCGGCTGGCCCGACAGATGAAATCTTTCAGCAGGTTGCCGTCAATCTGCCAGAAAGCCGTCGTCTGGGTCACCTCGGTCAGGTGATTCACGCAGAACTTAAAGCAGAAATCTTCCAGGTCCTGCACGACAAATATGAGGAAGAATCAGGACAGATGAATGCGTTTTTGTGACTTTGTGCCAAGCTTGCAGAGTTCTGACATTATTCTCAGAATACCTTCAGAAAACTCTTTAAAATATATTTCAATATTATATTCATTCTTAAACGGAGACGGACCTCTGCATCGTAGCGCACAGCAGCAGACAGCAGCGAGAAGGCGTTATCGACGGTGATTCCTCTCTTGATAATGTGCTGACACAGACGCTTCAGGCGGTTCTCACAATAAGACGTAGCCAGGTCCAACAGCCCTGACGGAGCAGAGACAGTAACACTGAGTTTTAACAGCTAACACACAGATGAACGTGTGTGTGTGTGTGTGTGTGTGTGGTCCTGACCTATAGCGTCCTCCGGTGGCAGCTCCACATAATCCGTGTAAAGGAACTCCAGGAAGGAGCGGTACACCGGGTAGGAGAACTGATCTATCTCGATCACCTCCTTCACGTCTTCGTTCCAGTGGGACTGAAACATGGACCTGAAGTGTTCACACCTGCACGACAGATTGTTCCATTCAGTTTGTATTCTGTGGTGTCATGTGACGGCTGAGATCGAACCTCTGACCTGATTTTGAGGACCGCTTTGTGGACGTAGATATATTTGCCGTCCACGCAGAACTTGAGGTCCGCCGTCTCCGGGTTGTCGAACTCTTTCTTTAGAGACTGAGCCACGGTCAAGAAGTCGTCATGCTCTGCAACACACACACACACACACACTTAGTCTGACATGAAACTTTGGTCACCTTTATCTTATTAAAATATGTTTGCATCCCGACTGTCTGGATCCTTCCTGACTGCCAGTGGCAATAAACAAAGCTCTTCCTCTTCCAGCCCAGACACACACTCCTCAGGTAGTTGCCTGGCTGAGGCTGAGCTCGCACAGCAGCCTTTAACATCTAGCAGAGCCAGTTTGTTGTCCAGTTCTGTCATTGCAGCTGTACAACCAGGCATTGTTTGATACAGCTGACCAGTAGGTGTCTGTTCCTTATCACACTACTGCCATGAACCGTCTCCTTGGTTTAACCCCCGTCAGTCAGAAGGAATGACACAGGACAGTCGTGGCGACTCTGAGAAGCTGGATGTATTTATAGGAAGTCTAGACGTCATGTGACTGATTTTATATGCTGGACTTGCACAGCGTGGAGACGACACACTGAAACGTCACTGTGTGTGTGTCTTACCGATGGAAAGAAGCCTCCACATGACCGAGGGGGTGGCGAAGCAGGCAAAGACGTCGTTCGGTGCAGGCGAAGTGCGTGACGTGAGGCAGCATTATGGACTGGCCCTTGCACTGGCCCCACATGTACACCTGACCGCTCTGCGTCTTTGCAGCTGATGTGTGTGTGGAGTGACAGGCAGCGACCTCCACGATCCTGTCGGAGAAGAAGAAGAAGAGAGAATGAAGCAGACGGTGAACGCGAGGGCTGACGTCTCTGCGGTGCTTCGTGGTCGCTCACCTCTCTTTCTCAGTCATGATCTGAACCGGGCTCAGCTGGTTGCCTCTTGTTGCCGGGTGCCGAGTTGTCCGTACGTGTTGGAGCCCCAGGCGTAGAGCAAGCCCTCGTCTGTGAGTGCCAGAGAGTGAGCGTAGCCTGAGACGATCTGCAGAGGACAACGAGCCACAAGCTGAAATATGCCAAATTCAATCAAATCCAAAGAAGCAAAGTCTCATAAAAGTTTATCTATAGCATGTTAATGATTGGCTGATGATTGGCTTCAATCAACTCTGTTTGAAACACCTGACATTTTATTCATTTCTCTGCACATCTTTAATTTCTGTGCTAAAGTCTAACTTCTCTGCAAACTCTCAACATTTTAGCACAGATTTGAATTTAAATTTATTTCAGTTAATTTGAACGTTTCTCTTTAAAGTTCATCTCGTCTCGTGTCAAAGCGTGACTCCTGGCACTGCTTACTTTTTAAATATTTGGCTAAATAATAGTTTATTATTGAAATTTAAAAACCTGTATTTGCTCTAGTTTTGAAGAACAAAGCCAAAGTTTGAAGAAGAACTTTGACAGAGAAACAAGTCAGAAGATCACAGAGTGAAAACTGCTGCAGAGTTTGGTCACTTATATGATGATGTGAAAATGAAGTGAAGCAGGCGGCAGCGTGACAGGAGACACTTCAGTCAGTGTGTAATCTCACACCTGTTGCACACACAAACCCTGCAGAGCGACGAGGCGACAGGGAGTGAGCTGGTTCCCGTTGTTTCCAAGGCCGAGCTGTCCGTTGCCGTTGTAGCCCCAGCCGTACACCTGCAGAGACACAGACAGGTGAAGAGTGCTGTGCTGCGTCTGGAGAACAACAACAGGCCGTTTATAGCTCACCTCTCCGTTGTCCACCACCGCCAGAGACGAGGTCTGACCACAGGTGATACCGACGGCCACTTTGCTCTGCAGGCAGCTGGACACTCTGCGGGGCGTGGGCTGGTTCGCTGTGGATCCTGAGCCCACCTGACCACAGTTGTTGTAGCCCCACGCGTACACCTGCCAGACAGGAAGGACGAGGAGTTAAATACACCAGAGAAGGTACGTGAAGTTAGCTGGCAGCTGGTGGGCCTGAAAAATGGGATCAATCTCCTCATCTGACTGTCGGAGATGAAAATGAAACACTCCCTGGACGTGTTTGATTGGGGTCAGACCCAGAACCTGCTGGAGGGACGACATAGCCCATCCAGCCTGCGTGCTACAGCAGGAAGCTGACTGTGTTTGAGTGGTTTAATAAAGGCTGAGCTTTCTAAGCACTGCTGAACTTCGATCCCTGAGATGCTCTGCAGCATTAGGAAGGTTTTAAACGGGTTTCTGCTGTAAAGGTCACATTCCTTTCAGCGGACACTCACTTCTCCCGAGTCAGTCAGAGCCATCGAGTGGTGAGAGCCGCAGGCCACCACTGTGATCTTCTTATTGAGCAGGTTGGTGGACACGAGCACCGGAGCTACTCCTTGGTTGGTTGTCCCATTCCCCAGCTGGCTGTAACCATTATGGCCCCAGGCGAAGAGCTCTCCGTCTAAAACACATAAAGGTGAGTCACCCAGCAGCACTGGATCCAAACGTGAGGACGAGGATTAGACGCCTGGTGACAGTTACCCTCTGTGGCCAGAAGGATGTGAGGTCCGCTGCCGTAACTCAGGCTCACCACCTTCCTCCCGCTCAGGAAGTCCACCTTCTTGGGCACAATGGTGCTCTGGCTGTCTCCTGTTCCCAGGCAGTTACTGCAGTTCAACCCAAACACATACACCTGAGTGTGGAGAGAGGAGGGACAACAGGAGAACGGGTCACGTGGATCAGTGACTGAAGAGCAGGCGAGCCCTGTGCAGGCTGGGAGGCTAGTTATTAAATTAGTTACACATTACTGCTGATCATCGCCAGAATTCAGCTGCACGAGATCTCTCAAATTCCTTCTAGCTGCAGCTGCAGTTGATTTTTGGCCACCAGGGGGCAGCAGCACGGGCTGCAAACTAACGCTGACATATTTTTGCCTCGTGATGTTGTTGTGTAAGCGATCGATTCCCGTTATCACGTCCAGCAGTGTCACTGATCAGTGTGTCTGATATCACTTCATGCTGCTGCTCACCTCGCTGTGTGCTGTGGACGGTGACTTTAAGGAGCTTCTATGATGCTGAGAGAGAAATCACCTGTGCAGGTAGGGGGCGTGGCCTCAGCAGCCCTGCAGTAAGCAGTGTGCTCTGTGCATGTGACTGAGGAATAGCAGATATTCAAGTGTAACTGGAGGAAATCTGTTTGTTTTAGTCAAGACGACGCTAAAATAAATTTTCCCAGAACGGCCAACCTTCAATTTAGTAAATTCTTGATTAATTCCCGTTAATTTCCATGAAAAGTTTCCCAGAATTTTGCACCCCTGATGGGAATAGACCTTTTTTCACAGCAGGAGCTTTGACATGAAATAGCAGGGTCGACACAGGATGTTATAAACTCCTGTTAACTTCCATGGAAAGTTTCCCACTTTGAACATTTCCAGAGTTTTGCAACCTAAAGTAAAACCAAAACAGGATCTGTGTGAAAGACCTGTCTGATCTGATCGTCATATTGACGAGCTGCTGTCTCTGCAGACTCTCTAACTCACTGTATCAGCTTTCAAACGATGAACAGAACCAGTTAACATCTCAGCAGCGGCTTCCCGCCCCCCTCCGCCCTCTCACCTCGTCGTCGTTGGTGATGTAGATGGCCTCGTTAGCAGACATCCCGAACACGCACGCTTTCCGTACGGCCGAGAGCTCCTGAGGCCCCATCAGGCTGAAGAGGGGCCATTTGGTCACATCCACCATGATGCACGCTGCACTGCGAGTCTGTGGCCCGATGGAGGGCGGCGGGGGCGGAGAGGGGCGAGTCTCAATCCAAAGGCATGGCAGTGATGAGGGGGCGGAGCCAGTGCTGACGTCTCTGTTGTGAGAGCACACACACACACAGACATTCAAACACACTCGCCCGTCTGAGTTTAGACACTTCACAGCACGTTCAGCTTAACAAGAAACATTTCATGTCATGTCACGCCGCTCAGAGGAGATTACAGAGAGCTCGGGTCGTGTTGTGATCCGGGTCGGTTCACATTAAAGCTCCTTAATGTCCTCAACATTCCTGAGACTTAAAACTTCTCAACACACAGACGGTTATTTAAGAGAGCGGTGGAGGTTTCCTAACAGAGTGAGAGGTCAGCAGAGACTTTCCAGTGAGGCACCCGGGGTGTGTTCAGTCAAAAAGGTGACCTCCTGTGTCCTTTCCTAAACACTTCACCTCAATGGAAGACCTCACAGGGTCAAGGAAAGGTGTGAAGGAGAGGACTGAGGAGACGTGTGAGGTGTCCAGAGGATCCACTCATGTATGATGATCAACAAAGAGCAAACGGTGTGTGAACGCAGCTCCTCTGGCTGAGAGCATGCATTTATTGTTCCTGCTGCAAGGAACTGTGGGACAGCATCATCTCCTTTCCTTTCCTAAAGGTGTATCCTCAGCTAAAGGAGACAAGGAAAGGAAGCACTGAAGCTCCTTTCCTTTCCTAAAGGTGTATCCTCAGCTAAAGGAGACAAGGAAAGGAAGCACTGAAGCTCCTTTCCTTTCCTAAAGGTGTATCCTAAGCGGAAGGAGACAAGGAAAGGAAGCACTGACGCTCCTTTCCTTTCCTAAAGGTGTATCCTCAGCTAAAGGAGACAAGGAAAGGAAGCACTGAAGCTCCTTTCCTTTCCTAAAGGTGTATCCTAAGCGGAAGGAGACAAGGAAAGGAAGCACTGACGCTCCTTTCCTTCCTAAAGGTGTATCCTCTGCTAAAGGAGACAAGGAAAGGAAGCACTGAAGCTCCTTTCCTTTCCTAAAGGTGTATCCTCAGCTAAAGGAGACAAGGAAAGGAAGCACTGAAGCTCCTTTCCTTCCTAAAGGTGTATCCTCAGCTAAAGGAGACAAGTAAAGGAAGCACTGAAGCTCCTTTCCTTTCCTAAAGGTGTATCCTCAGCTAAAGGAGACAAGTAAAGGAAGCACTGAAGCTCCTTTCCTTTCCTAAAGGTGTATCCTCTGCTAAAGGAGACAAGTAAAGGAAGCACTGAAGCTCCTTTCCTTTCCTAAAGGTGTATCCTCAGCTAAAGGAGACAAGGAAAGGAAGCACTGCCGCTCCTTTCCTTCCTAAAGGTGTATCCTCTGCTAAAGGAGACAAGGAAAGGAAGCACTGAAGCTCCTTTCCTTCCTAAAGTGTATCCTCAGCTAAAGGAGACAAGGAAAGGAAAGCACTGAAGCTCCTTTCCTTCCTAAAGGTGTATCCTCAGCTAAAGGAGACAAGGAAAGGAAGCACTGAAGCTCCTTTCAACCAGCTGCATTAATACTTCCTGTGCTTCCTTGAACGCCCCCCTGACTCAGCCTGACCTGAATGGCACGCAGCCTTAATTAGCGTCATTAGTAACACCTGTGTTAAAATGGCTGCTGCGGTAAAGGTAAACAGAGCGGTGCTGTTAGCTGTCAGGCTAATGTTAGCCCATTGTTAACGAAGGCATTATTCAGCAAACAGCTGACACACACACACACACACACACACACACACACACACACACACACACACACTTATCTAACCTCCTGATGACACGCTCAGCTTTACACCGGGAACACGGACACGTCCAACACTCTCACCTTTTCGACGCGTTCCCCGGTTCTGGTGTCGGTAACGGTTCGGGACGGTGGCGTTCGGGTCTGTTTTCACAGCAGCTGTGACGTTTATTTCCGGAAGTGGAGAGAGAGAGAGAGAGAGAGAAAATAATGTCACGTGACCCAAAAGGCCAAAATAGTCGACCGCAGATGGCGAGAACACACACACACACACACACACACACACAGTGATAACACACCTGTGAGGTGAAGCTGCAGTTCCTCTAACGTCCACTTGAGGCCGTCTTCACCTCAACTCTCTGTGATTTACAGACTTTCCTGGTGGACAGTGAAGTAAACTGCTGACGGCTGTAGCTGCTGTTAGCTCATGTTAGCTCAGTCTGTTAGCCGGCTGAGTTAGCGTAGCTCAGGTTCACCTGGGTAAGACTGAAGTCACCTGGTTTCATCTCAGTGGTTCAATTAACTTCTAACGATGCAGCTCAGCGCTCACAAACTTTTACACCTACATAAGTTGACCAAAAACTATTTTTTAATTTAGTCTTGACGACGCATTGATTTTCTTTTTTTAGAGTATATTGACCTGATAAACCTGCACCTGTTGTTTCATGTAAGAAATGTTTTTAATTAAATAATAATCTTTAATTTCCAGGATAACCACGTGAGGCACAGATTATTCAGAGTATTTTAATGTCTGCAGATGACACAGAAACATTCTCCATCTGTTTGAGGGCTGCTTCACTTTACATCAGTCAGAGCGAGCACACGGTGAACCCGGGGATCTGATCAGGTGGTGTTAATGTCGCGGACGACACACTCATCATTGCTCTCACTCATCATAGCTCTCACCTGTAACGTCAAAGGTGTGCCACAGAAGAACAATGACAGGAGTAAGAGCACTTCAAAGTTTCATGTTTGACTTGATGATGGTCAGATTGCTCTTACACGCGGTGGTGGTGGTGGAGGAAGCGGGAGGGACTCCACCCGCTTCCTCTCTCTCACATTCACGCTCATACAACTTAAATCTGACTCTACTGTATGTGTGAATCACAACACTTGCAAGCACGGGAGGATCCAACGGCTAAACAGCAAGTTTATTTTGGTTAGGATCAGAAACACAGATCATGTCCTGAGGGTGAGATGAGATCCAGAGAAACGACCCCCTGACTGAAACATGGTGGTGTCGTGGTGCGGTTCAGGGATGCAGGGAAGGAAGGATGGATGGAGGAAGGTGGTGGTGATGAATGGGAGAAATGGTGTTTTACAATGTTCAGCGAGTAAAGGTCGGAGGGGGAGCAGGTTAACTCTCAACAGCAGAGAGCAGCATTGACCGTTCCCATGGCAAACTCCAACAACAACAACAAGGAGGAGGGAGACTGGCTCACATCTCACGTCTGTCGCCACGGCGCCTCCCGTTTCAAAAAAGTTGCTCAGAGATTTTTTCTATTCAATAAAACCAAGTTTTAGTTGAAATGAAAAACAAAAGGCACAATGATTTTCAACTCATTCTTGTCTTTAATATGCACAAGAGTTGAAAGCATCAATGAGCCACCTTAAAGAGAGGAATTCAATCTAAAATTTATAAAAAGATATAAACAATCAGAGGCCAAAACGCTGTCTGTTGCTTTTCTCCTATTTTATTTATTTTTTTTATTATTTAAAACAACTTTTCATTAGCAAGTAAAAATCTTGCAGCAAACATAAGCTTGTATCCAATTCGGATACAAGGCAACGAAATTGTAAATCTTTAAAGTGGCTCGGTCTAAGTCTGCTAGTTCATGACTGTACACCCTCTCTAGAAGTTTTTTTGTTCAGTAATAAACAGCTAGTCCCAAAAACAAGCCTGGGCTGCTCGTAACAACCCCCACCCGAATATTTAAAACCCCCACCCGGCCCCACCCGACCCCCTCTCAGTAGTTAGCAGCCAACCAGAGGATCATCAGAACGTCTTCGCGACCAGGGGTCAGGGTCGGGTTTGTTTAGCGGCGCCTCGAACCCGAACCTGCACACCAGCTGGGAGATACATGGGACGGTGCGTTTCCTTTACAGAGCCCGTCACCACTAACGAAGAGAGAGAGAGAGAAAACAGCCTGCTCCAATTCATATCAGCATGTCATCACAATACATATGCAAGTCCAAAATTAAAACAAAGAAATATTGCTTCAACAAAAACAAAAAACAAAACCCTCCCCAGCCATCTTTGACAGTAAAGTTATCGTCCATCCAATGACTGTCAGCTGCAGCAGCTTTGTACAGGCTTTATGTAAATATATTCATATATTCATTAGACGGCAAGGAGAGATACACATCACATTTCTTTTTGTTGGTTTTTTTGTACAATTATTCAAATCGAGTGATGACATGTGACCTCTTCATCGGAAAAAAGTAGTTAAGTACTGTGTGAAGGTAGCAGGACCTGTACTCGTTTTCTATGTAAGTCTAGTCTTGGATGAGTAAAGGTCCGCCCTCCTCTGCAGGCGGACGCCGCGACGCCGCGTCAGACGTGTGCATAAGACTGAAGGAGAAATAAAACAAGAGAGACGCATGGAAGCTCTACAGAAGCTCAAACATGAACCTAAAATATCGCTTCGAAGAGAGAATTTAAAAAGAATTAAAATTAATTTGAGCGACTCGGTTGATTTTTTTTTTTGTTTTCCAAGTTTCACATTTCGGGACGTGGCCGAGCTCCTGCTGCCGCTGCGGTGGTGGATGTCCTGTAAGAGGTGGAGGCGGACGCTACAGCTGGCGTGTTTCCTCCTCTCTGAAAAGTCTCTGCGCCTTGAAACGAAGGCGCCTCCTCCTCCTCCTCCTCCTCCTCCTCCGCCCCGTGACATCCGGGAAATAACCACAAAACAAAATAACACAAAGCGTCGCCGCGCTGCTGAATCAGAGGCAGTGAGCAGGAGAAAGAAGGAGGAGAGAAAATTATGGCATTTTCTTCACATTTGATGATTTTCTTTCGTTTTTTTAAAAGTTTGATAATTCAACAGAGGTCGCGATTAAAAAAAAAAAAGTGACGTCATTGAGTCCAGAAGTCCCGTCAGTCAGTTTGCCACGGAGTCTCACTCTTTGTCACCCCTCCACCTCCCGGGACTCTCTTCTCTCCTGGGAGGGCAGCGGGGGGTCCGTGGTTAATCATGGCTTAGCTCTGGGATTAACTCTTTAAACTGGGTGTGTGTGAGAGAGAGGGTCTGTCATCCGTGTGACTTAGTGTGTGTGTGTGTGTGTGTGTGTGCAGAGGACAGTCCGGGGGAGGGAAAGCACAAAAAGAAAACCACAAAAACAAACAGCAGTATTTTCTTCCCCGTAAGTGATATGATGGCTTCTAACAGAAGTATGCACACAAACTCTACGTGTCAAAAAGTGTGTGTGTGTGTGTGTGACTGTAAATGTGCTTGTGTGTTCCGTCTTTATGAAGACTCGACATTTGGCAAATCAAATCTTGCCGCGAAGGCCTTTCCTTCCGTCTGGTTTTTATTTTTCGTGTGACATTTAGAAGCACTGGCAGAGAGAGACTACCGGCAACCCTCCTGACGCAGGTTGCCAAGATGTGTTGACGGTTGCCGCCCGTTGAGTGACCAGGTTGCCGTGTTGCCGGTGAAGGATGACCGTTTGAAAAGAAGAAAGAAAACAAAAACTCTCCCGTAGTGCAGAGGCGGGGAGGCGGGTAAATCCTTCAGTGGTGAGTTTCCATGTTTTGAAGTGATACTAAGTAAATCCTTCGGTACCAGGTTGCCAGGTTGGAGGAGCGATGGATGAAGATCTGAGGGTGATTACAGAGTACCCGTGCAGCTGGTTGAACCAAACCATCCTGGCCTTTTAGAAGTCAAACTCCTTCGTTTGCATGTTGGAAGCTGGGTCGAAGTTAAAGGTCCCCCCCTGGGTGGTGTCAGGGATCAACCTGGGGTCTTCATCGATCTGAAAGAGGACAGATGACGTGTGAGGCCACAGACGGACACAACACATCCAAACACCAGAGCGCATCGAGAGGAAGGATGACCTCAAAGAACGAGTGACCCAACGTTTAGAGTGAAAATGGAAAAATGAAGTTTGAGATTTAAAAAGGACAAATTTGACCTGAAACGTCAAGATTTGTTTTGATATTTGCAATTAAGACTGACAGTGCTGATTCATGCACATTACCAATAAACATCGAGGATTATCTTTTATTATTATTTCTTCACTCTGCCGCCCGTACGCTCAGGACGATCCAAGCTTCTGTCTGGGCCGTCCCTCTCTACCTTCACAAACCTCCTGAAGACCTCCAGCTCTTCCTCTACAACACTACCAACAGCTGGACATAAATACGTAAATGTTTTTTGTTTTGTGTGGACACTCACATCATCTCCTGAAAAGTACTGATCAATAATCTCAAAGGCGAGTTTGTAGATGTCCTCGTTCTCGTGCTGCTGCAGGTTTTCTATCTTCTCCAAGCCTGAAGAGTAAAAGACAAAGACATGAATGGAACCTTTCCTCTTATTATTAACACCATGAACACGTCAGATCTGAGGCGTGCTGCACCTCCACACTCCTCTATGATCTCGGCGATGGTGCTGGCTTCGTCTCCCGCCATGATGAGGATGTTCTTGAGGCCGTCCAGGACGACCTGCACCACCTGGGAGTCCTTCACCGACAGCAGGTTACAGAACGGGGGGATGACGTTCTGCTCCACCAGGAACTCCACCTACACGAACCCACACACACACCACATCCATACTTGATTACAACACAGGCACATGGTTAACAGGGCGCGGTCGTCCGCCGCTTCGTGAACCGCTGAGGTGAACATCTGATCATGGACAGATTTGGAGCTCACCTGGTCTTTCCTGCCGCTGATGGTGAGGTTGCTGATGGCCCATGCTGCCTCCTTTTGAGTGCCAAAGTCGCCCTGTAGAGAGACAGGCTGTCACTGACACGCACAAATCGAAGCCAGCGCTCACTTCATGTATCGAGACTCGTGTCGCCTCTCTGCCTCCAACACAAACAATTAACGTCCGACATTTTTCTCCAAATTTAGAGTCCATCTGCTGAGAAAGCTGGAAGATGTTGAGCTGAAGGAATTTCTTTCTAGTTCTTCCATCGTGCACAAACCTTAGCCAGTTGGTGGATGATCATAGGAATGAGCCCGGCATCGATCACAGCTTGGACCTGCTGCTGGTTCCCAGCTGTAATGTTGGACAGGAACCAGACCGCTTCCTGCAAACACACACAATGCCAAACGCTCAGAACTGGCACACACACACACACACACATATTTCCCCATTCGTCTTCCACTACATTACTCTTTCCTCATCTGGCTAGTAAACAGGAAATGCCTCCGATGAATTACACTCACATAATCTGGCTACAGCACCCCGACGTGTGTTTCTTTTATGTGTTACAACAAAGGCTGATGTGAGATCAGTATTCAGCCTCGTGATGAGTGTGCATGCTCTGAGGTGGAGGCCCGATCCTGTCTGAACACACGCTAAGCCACAGGCAGGCTGGTCATGATACCTTGTTGATCTTTTCTTTAGGGTGTGTGAGCAGGTTGGGGAAGTACGAGAGGACGTCACAGTTGAGGACGACCTGCGTCTGCTCGTCCGTCCCCGTCACGATGTTACCCACTGCCCTCAGAGCCGCCGTCTGTCGAGTTCAAACACAAAAGATCCGTTAAAGAAACAAACAGCGTCTCTCATGAACTCATGGATGCAGGAGACATTTTGGAATGATGAATCTTTGAGTGTTCCCACCTGAACTTTGACCTCCTGATGGCTGAGGAGAGGCACAAGAAATGGAACGACTCCGGAATCGATGACCATCTGGATCTGCTCGTTGCCCCCGTCCGTCAGATAGGACAGCGCCCACACTGTGTCTACGAGGATCTGAACACACGGGACACGGTAAACTCCTGAAATCTGTCTGCTGGGATGTTTCCGTATGTTTCCGTGACGATCGCCTTTTTGCTCGGATACTTACATTTATATCGGTGTGATATATTAGCACGCAGAGGGCGGGCAGAATCTGTGGAGGGAGAGAAGCAGGCTGTGAGTCGGTCTGACTTCAGATGTCACCAGAGGAGCTTCATAGTTAGACAATCTGCCTCGTGCGATGACGTTAGCTACCAGAGAGATGCTGCAAAAACTCTGACTCAGCCTGCAGTGAAACACACTGCAACACATCCATCTGTCTGGCACGTGCACACACACACACACACACACCTCTTGCACGGTCTCCATGGGCGGCGGGGGATCCTTGTTGCGGCAGAGGTTGACGATGACCCAGGTGACGTTGCGGAGGAACGTGATGGGGATCGACGGGTTGATGAAAGAAAGCAGCGGCTTGACCACGCCCAGGGAGATGACATAATCCCTGCACTGAGGACCATCACCTGCGCAGGTAGAGAGGGCGGAGGTCAACACAGGTACCGAGCATGCACACACACACACACACACGAGGAGTAGTGAAGAGGAGTAGCACTCACCTATAATGTTTCCTAAAGCCCATACGGCCTGTTCACATACGTTCTGGTGAGGAGAGTGTAGCAGTCGCAGGAAGAGGGGAACTGCATCTGCACACACACACACAGAAACACACACACACACACACACAGAGAAACACACACACACACACACACACAGAGAAACACACACACACACACACACACAGAGAAACACACACACACACACACACACACACACACAGAAACACACACACAGAGAAACACACACACACACACACACACAGAGAAACACACACACACACACACACACACACACACACACACACACACACACACACACACACACACACACACACACACACACACACACACACACACACACACACACACACACACACACACACACACACACACACACACCAGAAAGTTCAATCCACAAACTGAAATGGACGGACAGCGTTTGACTGACGTCTCTTTGGGCGGCACGGCTCGACTCGTTTCTTGGTTAGAAGCCAAGTTTTTGGTGATCCCACTCACTTCCCACAGTCTCCACCCAAACATCCACCTGAGCTGACACCTGATCAGCCTGGAGAGCTGTAAACACCTGAGTGAACGCTCTCCAGAGAATATCTCCACCTGTGAGCTCGCTTCAGACGTGAATGACTCATTTCCTACAGAACAATTCAAACATAAACTGCTGAGATAAAAGTTTGAACACACTGATTAGATACAATCATTTAAAATATCAACCTGTCAACATTTTAAATTACATTAAACCCGTCAAATCTTATTTCAAAATAAGTTTTGCACTTCCACCTTTGCACCTTCAGCTGAGGCTGAGACAGAATCTCAGATCAATAATTAAAAGTTTGGTTTGATGTCATGTTTCATCTTTCAACTTCAACTCGTGGTGTCTCTAACAGCCGATGAATGCTGACGATGTTTCCACTCTCCAGTCATGTTGGCTTTGTTTCAAAATAAGAGCGCGCTGTTATCTAATAAAAATATAATAAATGTTTTTTTTAAAAGCTGGCTGCCTCATCGAGCGAAAAAAACAAATAAATAAAGGAGCTTGTCAAAGCTGCAGACGGTACACAAACACAGACAGACGCGGGGTCGACTTACTGGATTTAACCACAGCCTGAGTCTGTGCTGACGTCCCGGAGGCGATGTTGGTCAGAGCCCAAGCTGCCTCGAACTGAAGAGACGGGCTGTGGGACGAAGAGGACAAAGTTAGAGACGGCGTGAACGCGTCCTTTACCGAACCACGTCATGGATAAAACAGCTGACTCAGGATCAGTGGCCTGAAATCAGTTTTAAAAATGATGCAACACAAAATATCAGCAGTGGCACAGCTGCGAGTGAACCTCACACCGCCCACCAGCCAAATGCTAGTAAACAGTGTTAGTGTGTGCGCTCAGCGATCGGCAGCTCCGGCTGTAAACAGGACGCCGGCGTGTGGCGCTCGTTGTGATTTAATTCTGCGCCTTTATTTTAAATCACACGTTCACATATTGAAGCTTCATGTCGTGCATGTAGTTCCTCTAAGATGGCGCTCCCTTCGCGTGATCGTGCATCTTCTTCTTCTTCTTCTTTCACAACCACCGTTTGGCTTCCTGCCACGCCGCCATGGCAACGCAGACGACGGACGCAGGGACGCACACGCGGTTTCACGCTGCACTGCTGCGTCCTGCAATGTCAAACATAACCCGGCACGCCGCGTTATAAGCGTGACGCCATCCGCCGCTGGTTGCCGTGGTGACACTCTTACAACTTCTGCCTCCCCTCCAAACTATCCCTCCTCTTCCTCCTCCTCCCCCCTCCTCTTCCTCCTCCTCCCCCTCGCCCTCCTCCTCCTCGGCGAACACAAGGTCCTGGGAATTGGGGAACTCCGAGGGACAGGAATGCGGTTATATTTGGCTTGGCCTGGACTGAGAGGTCCAGCCAACTGCACTGCGCGCCTCCACACACACACACACACACACTCTCTCTCTCTCTCTGTCATGCACACACAGTGGAGACTGGATGTAGCGGCGTCAGTAATCCATCACAGCAGTGAGTTCAGAGTAACAGTGAAGACAAACACACTTACTTGTCGTCCCTCTCCAGACATTTGACTAAAATGGGCAGGATGCCGGACTTTATCAAGTCGTCGATGGGAGGATTTCTGTCACTCGAGAGCAGTTTTCTGACAAAGACAAAGAAAAACTCAACAACTCCACACACAACAAACAGCTGCTGTGTGTGTGTGTGTGTGTGTGTGTGTGTGTGTGTGTGTGTGCGCGCCTCTCACCTGGCCGCCTGTACAGCACTGAGCTGGATGACTGCATTATCACTGGTCGCATTCTGTGAGGACACAAAGAGACGTTAGCACGCAGTCGGGACCGTTTGAGGCGTGAAGGATCTTCAATGACGTGAACTCTGTCTCACCTGTAAGATGGCATCAAGCGTGACGTTCTGCTGCACAGAGAGAGACACACACGTGTTAGCACAGTCAGGTTAGCACAGTCAGGTTAGCACAGTCAGGTTAGCACAGTCAGGTTAGCACAGTCAGGTTAGCACAGTCAGGTTAGCACAGTCAGGTTAGAACAGCCTTACGATTGTCATCTGACATTTTATTATTTTGCTTTAATGTTATTTTATCCAACTATTTTTACATTATAATGAGTTTTATAGGTTTTTTTTATTTATTCATGTTTTATTTCATTATTTTATTTGATTCTTTCTTGTTTATTCATCTTTAAGCTGCTTCAGTGATGAGACGTTGCTTTCTCAGTGTTGATGATGGTGGTGTGGAGGTCACTGTGTGAAGTACTTCATTTGTATGAAAATAAAAATAAAGTCTGATTTGATTGAAAAACTGGACGTCCACACTCAGTGCGGTGTGTGCAGTGTGTGCAGTGTGTGCAGTGTGTGCAGTGTGTGCGGTGTGTGCAGTGTGTGCGGTGTGTGCGGTGTGTGCGGTGTGTGCGGTGTGTGCGGTGTGTGATGGACTCTGATGTGCTGAACTGATGTGACTCCTGATTAACACTTCACATCTTCTCTGTGTAACAGTGTTAGTTGTTGCTCGCTGCATCCGCCTCTCGTCAACATTTGCAATGCAGATCTGTGATGCAAACGCTCGGGCGGCTTTCACTGAAAAGAATGGAGGACGAGCTGCGCCCTTCTCTTCGCGACTGTCCAGTAAGGCTGAAAGAAGAATATATTGTGGAAGTCTTGTCCCACTTCCAGCCTCTCTCGTTTCAGTATTAAGTGCTGTTCTGGATTTCTGTCAATATTGTAAGACGAGCTCAACAATAAACCTTTAACAGACGGAGCATTAGCAGCAGCTCCCGTGAGGCCGCGACGCCGCGCTGACAAACAGGCAGCAGAAGTGATGCGTCACTGCTGTGTCAACACTGACGTTAAAGCACGCCCTCGGATGTAACTGGCTCTTTCTCGGTGATGCTGCTCGCCTCAGTGCGGACCGCTCCTCATTGGTTCATTAACATACAAAACAAAGTCAAGAGCTTTGTTAAATACATCATGAGGAAACTCCAGAAGCATCACTGAGGGATTTGTGGTGCTCAAAGAAAGGAGAAAAATCTGTTTAAGCAAATGACGGTTCAATAAACGTCTGAGGATTATCCTGAGAGTTATCTGAGTTTTCGAGCATCGCTGTGACGAGCACGAGCGCTGTCATGGAGCCCCAACACACATAACACACTCGCCTTCACCATACTGAGTTTATCATGCCAGTTTAGATGCACCAAAGTTAGACTTTAAAACCTGAACATCAACAACTCCATGGCAACCGAAGAGGAGCGTGTCACATGACTGAAAGCTCCAGAACAGCTGCTCTGTGGTCAGATTGTGACAACAACATGTATCACACACAGATTTTAACCCCTGTGACGTGTGAACCAGACAGTCACTGCATCTCACACACACACACACACTTACTCCTTTGAAGTCTGAGTCGACATCAGAGTCCTCCAGACTCTCCTCCTGTGGGACGTTTCTCTTCTTCAGTAGATGTTCGTCTCGTTTGTTCTGACGGGAAAGAAAGGAGAGAGACAAAAGCAGTGAGAGGAGGAGATCAAAGCGGAACGCATTCATGAATTCTTAAAGAAACAGCGAATCGAGGCCCAACAACAAAAACTGTCTCACAAACTTTCACTGCACTCAGGCTGTGGCACGAACCACCGGAGGGACGCGACCTTCCTCAAGTTGACCTCGATGAATCTAAAACATATCGATTCATCTACAATATACAGTTTGAATTCAATGAGATCGAGGCCCCATCTTGCGGGTGGCTGTGGCTCAGGAGGTAGAGCCGGTCGGCCAGTAATCAGACGGTTGTTGGTTCGATCCCCGGCTCCTCCAGTCTGTATGTTGAAGTGGGCAGAACACTGAACCCAAAAAGCGTCAGCTAGATGAATAAATGTAAATGTCAGATAACGTTGGAATGATATTTAAAACATGTTTTGTAGCCGGACACGTCGCCACATTCATTCAGAGTTTCAGAAGCCCGACAGACTTGAACTGGCTCAGATTTGGTTCTTTTTGATTTATGTGCTTCTAAATATGTAAATATGCTACGGAGTTAAAACTCTTAGAAGTTTGTGCACGAGGAGTTTTATTTTGAAATTCGACCGGATGTCTCTCTGCTGTCTCTGTGTCTGACTTCCTGTCAGCTCGAGCTGCTCGCGGCGTCAAAAATAGAACAAGCTGTGTATTCTCAGCGGAGACCCGCTTCTTGCTCGTGAACCGGACTGCGGCGGTTCCGGTCGGGGTTTGAAACATGGAATAGGACGTCACATCCCGGCGCCCGGCGGACTTTAGCCTTGATAAGTGAGAGAAATCTGCCTGCAGGTCCACAAACCAAACACACACTCATCTCTGAAGGACGCTGAACCTTAACCCTAAACACAGTGTGTAACATCACACACACGTACTGTATACACAGGCACACACACACACATCCCATCAGTCAGGGCATGTGAGTCAGTGGTAGGAGGAGATTCCCTTGCCCTACATTCCTGTGCATCATGCTGATGTGCGTCACTGATGACTAATCAGCCGGTGCAGCAGCGCCTCTCGCTGCTCTGATCCAGCTGAAAGGAATGTGCTAGACTCGAGAACACCTCAGCGCTCCACAGCGGTGACGTTCTATGTTTCAACACCCGGGCCTGGGCCAGAGTTCTCCAAACCTCTGATGATGATGATGATGATGATGATGTCTCAGATCTGACACAAACCAAACTGAACTTCTTCATGTTTCTATCCTGCAGCGTAAACTTCAGCCAGACTCAGATTTAGAAGCTGCTTCATGAAATAAACAAACACAACAGGCCGAGTCTCAGAGTCTCAGATAGTCTCAGATAGTCTCAGAGACATTTCAGTCTGACTGGTCTGAGCGTCTGATTGGTGGACGCAGCTTTCGGTGACCGTCGGTGTTTTCGCTGTAGTCAGTCTAACAGACAAACTCTGATGGATGAAACATCCTGATCTATGTGTTACAAATCAAAACCTCAAACATGTAAAAAAAACAACAGCATCTGCTGTCAAACTGCATTCAGAAATATTACTAATAAGTTTAATTAAGACGCTGCGGAGCGATGACGATTTGATGGCAGAAAATAAAATGTTGAATCAGACGCTGTCGAAGCCTCGGCTCTCTCTGACTCTCCTCATTTAAACACACTGAAATTGCCAGCAGACTGCAGGCCCTCTGCAGGATGTACACGTTTTATCAGAAATCAGGTGAAGATAACACACACACACACACACACACAAACACACACACACACACACGTAGACATGAAATCCAGGTTACAGTTACTCTAATGTTACAACAAAAGTCCATCAAACCGCAGCGATGGAGAAAATGAAGCGTGATCTGTGAAACATGGTGTTAATTTACGGGCATGTATGGCTGCTGGCGGTGAGGTCACTGCTGACGGCAGCAGGATGAACACACACACACGTCACGTCTGTTCAAACCGCATCGCGTCTCTCTGGACAACGCCGTCACAAAGCAGCAGCACGATCTGAGACCACTGACCTCATAAAGAACGGACGGCGTGAGCGTGACGTCACCCGCAGCTTTACAAAGAAAGAGATTTATCTACACGCCACCTCAGGAAGCTACGAACACATCGTGAGTTCAGTTTTTTGAAATCACCGTCAGCACACGGTGGGACTGACTCTGCTCTGACTGCAGGAGACGGATGCTGGTTTCCCGGTCGGTTGTAGAGTCGGTAAGTTGCCGGAAACTCTACTACCACATCGCTGCAGTGTGGGCTGAAGTGTGGGATGTTTCTATTTTCCAGGATTCAAGAGGGACGTTCGTTTGTGCTCAGCGTAGCCGCTGTGTCAGATCCATCGACGAAGAAGCTGGTGCATGAAATAAACCGAGCTGCACTCGTGAAGGTTCAGTGTCTTCAACCTGTGTGAGCTTCAAGTTCAGAGCGGAGAGCGCGGGAGGAGACGACTCTTTATATTTATTTATATTATGAACCTGGACTGCAGTACTCATTTTAACCACTAGCTGTCAGTGTTCACGTTACATACAGCCCCTTTAAGAAATGATGGCATACACACCGACGAGTCGTTGTTTGTTAACTTTCCATCAACTAGTTCACAGCTGACCGTAAAGACACTGCTAACTCCGCCACGTCTGCTCAGCGCTGAGAGTCTCACAGCGAACACACGAGTTCATCACACCAGACCAGCCACCGATAAAACTCACAATTACTCCATAAATCAGGGTGTGTGGAGGTTCACACACCGATGCATGCAACAGTCATGACAAATGTTTAGTCAGTTACAAGAACCAGAGTCACAGCGAGGCTTTGTTCTTTGTTCAGTGTGTGTGTGTGTCCTTTTCTCACCTTTCTCAACTCGACCGTCACCTCATTTCGATGTCTTCTCATAGTCTGTAACAAAGACACAAAAAGACAGACAGTGAATGAGTGAAATTATTTGACATTCAGCCGTTTGCTGCAGTGACAAACACACACTGCAACCTTTAACGTGGGTCACAGAATATAACCTGAGCCATTTAATAAACATTTTAATGACAAACTTAAACAACAGCACTCAATTTAGGCTAAAAATCTGTGACTGGATCCTAAAAACAGAAACCATGAGCAACACGCTCTGTGAAACGCCTCAGAAGCAGCTTAAGTGTTAAAAATATCGTAACAGACGGCTGTATTTCTGCCTCTGTTGGGTTTCTAGTTCATCCTGAACAGTTTGAGATGGACGAAGATCTTGTGACTGTTTGAAGAGGTTCATGTTGCCTTCCTAAATAGCCTCTTGCGTAATCTGGGACAGTCATAACTCAGGAGGCTGCGGAGCGGAGAGGTGTCTCCCAAACCACTGCAAACACAACAACAATAATACCAGCACACGCTCACCCAAAACACAAGAGCACAGCATCAGAATACGACAGCCCGGCTGACACCGACTGATCCTAAAACAACGAGGACAACGTTCACGGAGCTGGACGAGGCGTCAGAATGTGACTGCAACTCTGCAAGGCGCTGAATGCTGAAGCTTTTATATGAGGACCAGGACAAACCGAGGAGGATCTTATGACCTGCATGCTGGACTTCACCGCTTTGCAATTCAAAGCTGCTCCTAGTGAGAAGAAGAGCAATCTTTCATGCCTGACCTAAATAAATAAATAAATAGACAGATAAAATGCTGATGTTAGTCTGACTCATCCATTTAGGAAAACTCCAAAATCATGCAGAGGTCAGACATCCAGGATGCCTGAAATAGCAATAGCTAATATCAGGTCACTGGATCCTCTTCTGTCTTGTCATAGTAGCCATGTGCTCGTCACACACCGACTTCCAAGAGTCAAAACAACCAGCTACGGGGCATCGATGTGTGTTTTTAAGCAGCTGACACACACACACACACACACACACATAATGTATATAACCTAAATCAGATGATATATTTGTGACATCGTCCTCAGCACACACACACACACACACTGGCCTTTGCCAAATGGTTTGGTCATCATGTCAATGAGCATTTACAGGCAAATGCTGTCACAGAGATTTATAATTAGACCTGTTAGTTAGCTGAATGATGCTGCAACACACCGCCTGTGTGAGTCCACAGCAGGTCGGGTGGTGCTGCTGGTGTTTTCTAGAACATGACTCGTCTGTGAAGATACAGATTTACAGTTAACATGGCTGTGTGTGTGTGTGTGTGTGGCCCAACATTACAGCGTTAGACCAAGTTAGATTTCACAGTGCTGCTGAGCCGGCGTGCCTCACAGCTGTCTCCGCCTCACACGCCCGTTTCACCGGCTGCATACGCGCAGTTTGTCCACACCAGCACTAAAGGTCATCGCATCGTTTCCCACCCAGCCTCCATCAACTGTCTGCTGGCTTAAAGCTAGCTCACCTGAAGCAAGCGAGCTAACAAGGAGGGGCAATATCTGGTGTAAAAGGGTGGATGTGGGGCAAATAACCTGCATGAAACTTGCTTAAAAATAGCGGAGTGTGTGTGTGATGGACACCGAGTCAGGCCGCTGTGTTGGTTTTAAAGTCAGGGGAGCGAAATGTCAAGATTATGGTCGCCGGGTCAAGGCCCGGGCCTCATCCTCGGCTTTGCGTACCGGTGTCTATCCGACTAGCTAGTTACCGTTAGCGGTCTTAATTCTCCCTCCCAGCTGCGATGTTCCGTCATCTTAACACACATTAGCGACTAAATATTAATAAATCAATAAGAGACCGCCTGTGTTAACTTGTTAACTATAAACAAAGTCGGTTAATTACGGGAGAAATGTGCCGTTATCAAGATTAGGCCAATGAGCACTTTAGCTAGTGAGCTAAGCTAAGCTAGGCTAAGCTAAGCTGGGTGGCAGCTGTAGCCGGGGCCGGGCTCTCCCCTCCAACGAGGCCCACAAAGTGTGTCGTTTTTTCGGCGTTAAAGTAATGTGTCTCCCGCCGTTCAGACCCGCATTCGTGTGTCAGCTCACCTCGACATCACGTCCTTTATTTTTAAAGCTCTTGATGCGGTGGTTCTCCAAGCCGGCGTTTTCTGCCATGGCTGTATGTAAAGGGGGGGTTTATGCTGTTACTCCTCCGTGTGTTAAAGACGAGGCACGGCAGCTCCCTGTGCTGCTGCTGCTGCTGCTGCTGGCTCCGGAGAGGAGAGGAGGGGTGGAGGAGGAGGTGGAGGAGGAGGCGGAGGAGGAGGACGTAGCACAACGCAGAGTGAGGGGAGGAGTTAACGCAGACCTCCTGCATGGGCTGCCCTGGTTTCCACGGCTCTCCTCCTCCACGCAGTAATAATACATTCACCTCCGAGCTGTGCAGGAGGCTACACTGTCTGACTATGAGGGAGAGATTCATCACTGTTATTATTATTATTATTCTATTATTACGAGCTGTCTGTCATACTGCAGGGGTGGCAAATGTTTTTAAAGAGGGCCAGTGACAATGTGAAGATGCCCAGAGGGCAATATTAACATTTTACAAGTTGCATACAATTTAAATATATATATATATATATATATATATATATATAAGCTGAATGAATGAAATATAAATGTCACTGTAACCAAATCTAAGCCAATCAGGCGTGAGCGTTCTTCCTTTCTTTCACATCTGAAGTCAGATAAAGAATAAATTGTATTAACATGTTTCTATCTATCTAAACATGACTCTGACAAAGTTTGCCCCCCCAAGACACAAAACTTTAATGAATCAACAATATTTGGATCTTTGCTTGTACAATATAGAACATCATTAGTGCAAACAGAGACAAGCGTTTGAAATATAGGACTGTCACACTCGAGCAGCGGATACGCAATGCCAATACAACACGACAGATTGACATTTTTATTTAAACCAGAAATCTCCGATCATGTTCTCACAATCAGAATAAAACACACCACGAAAGAAGTTCAGGGTGAGAGAAGTGTTTGGATTTAGACGACAGCCTTCATACATATCGGTGGCAGCTATTTTAAAAAGGTCCAGTGTGTGTGTGTGAGATTTAGTGGCGTCTAACCAACTGAACACCCCTCACCCCTTCCAAGCTAGTGGGAGAACTTAAGTGAGTATGGAACTCCCTATGTAGAGCTTGTGTTGTGGTTTGCATGGTTTGTCCCTTCAGGGCTACTGTAGAAACATGGCCGACTCCGTAGAAGTGCCTTTATTTTGAAAATCCACCGGCCCCTCTCTGCTGTTTCAGTGTCTGGCTTCCTGTCAGCTCGAGGCCAGCTCAGCCTGAAACTACTTGACCTGCCGTGTTCTGACTTTGCGCCATGAAGCAGCTTCTAAATCTGAATCTGACTGAAAGTTACGCTGCAAAACACGACACAAAGTTTCATCTGGTTTGTGGTCAAGAGACGTAGAGAGTGAGTGAGAGTGAGCGAGCGCTGGCCTCGATGAAGCCGGGAAATCAGTGAAATAAAAAGTGATTTCCTGATTGTGTCACAGCTGTTACATTCAACACAAACGGACGAAGCCCGTCTCGCGCTGTAACGCGCCCCTGTAGTGTCAGGTACGAGTGAAAATCATGAAAAACACACTTGTGACTAGTTTATTCCATATTTAGCCAATGAATTCCTCGCACCACTGTGGACCTTTAAGAAATATTTAACTGTAAAACATTTTCCAGCACCGCCACCTCGGCGGCCGTCACCTGGAATGTGCTGCTGTCTGCAAAGAAGGCGACATAAAAAGTGCACGAGGTTCTGCTGACGTGTCAGTCATGATCAAATAAATACAAATAAATACAGGGCGAATGCTGGATGTCAGTGCGGCAGGGTACATGTGAAACAACTGAAGTGATGGTGTCTGATCCTGAACAATGGGAACATGTGACCATTGCATCCACTGTCTGGCATCTACACACACACACACACACAGATTGAGTATGTAAGCAGCAGTTCAAAGTGTTTTAGTTAATACAGGGTGATTTACCACTGACACAACGTGAATGATTTGACAGTCCTTTCAAGGAAACTCCGACGTCAGTCCAGAGCAGCAGCAGCAGCAGAGACAGAGTAATCACGGGGAAACAGAACAAAGAGCCACACATAAAGATATTATCCAATCAAGGTCAAACCGTAGTGTCACAGATGTCGCTTTGCTTTGAGATATAAGGAGAGGAGGACAACGTAAAGCGGGGCCAAGGCTGGAGATCTTCCTTCATTTTTCTTTTAGAAGATTTGTTGTTCAAACAGGATCTTCTCAAATCCTTGCGGAGGTGTGTGGTAGAAGTCACCAAACTGGCAGTCTAGGATGGCACTGTCGTCCACTGGAACAGAACAAAGACAGCGAGGATGTTAGCGGCCTTTAAAGGAAGCAGAAATCACATCATGGAGTTGGTTTCACCCTTTCCTTCCTAGTGTGGATGACTTATGTCACGTCGTACTCATACTGTATCAATAGCCACCCAGTTATTTGTTCTGTAGAAACTGGGTCAAACTATTTGGACATAATCGCTCGGCACTGAATAAGCTTAACACTGAAATCTTTGAACGTTACTCAGCACGGTGACTGACTAATCTCATAAATCGCCTTCAGGGCTGAGTCGGCTCGCTCAGTAAATTACAGCGTCCCTCGGTTTGTTTACCAGTTGCTAACCTGAGGTGTGACAACAGAGGTCATCAATAAGATGCTGTTTGTGCCGCACCTGTCTGAAGTGCCGCTTAGAAACTCTCACAGTCAAACAAAGCTACGAGACACAGATCAGACATTGTTGTGGATGAGAGAGCGATCTTTGTTTCAAAAGAGGAATATGAAACTGTTCTGCAACTAATTTAGTGAAAACTTCAGCAGCTTATTTCAATCTTTTAATTTTGTATTAAATCTATTAAGACCAGAAGATTCAACTCAGCCTGATCTGATCTACCTTTGTGTTCTGACTTTGTTTATGTCATCAAGCAGCTTCTAAATCTGAATCTGACTTACGATTTACGCTGCAAAACACGACACGAAGAAGTTTCATTTATTTTGTGTCGGCTTGTTTGAGAGAGAGGCTGCTGGCCTCGATAAAGACGGTTAATCCTGAAAAATAAAAATGATTTCCTGATTGTCTGACAGCGTAACGAGCAGCAGCCCGTCTGGAAAGGCCCAATGTTTGGTTTGAAACAACACAACAGACTCTGTGGAAGAGGACGCTCACTCATGGATACTCTATATTTCTTTTCTGCAAACAGACACACACACACACTTAAAACACACATTTAAACAAGGAGAGTGTTTGCACAAGAAACCTCAAACAAGTTCTTCTGCATTTGTGATGCTGCAGGACAAGAACAGGTCGCACCAAACGTCGACATGTTTTTTCTCCTGCGTAGATTTCACTGAGTGGATGAACATGAAGCAGAGGAGACGCCGTCATGAAACCATCATCTGCTGCTGCTGCTGGAGCCTTTGACCAGAACACACCCTGCATGTCTGTGCAGCCTCCTGCTAAACACTTCATCCTGACCTCTCACTCTCACAGGTGTGTGAATCTAAAGCCTGACATGAGCAGTGCCATATAAAAATGTACAAACACTGCCCTCTAGTGGAAGAAAGCTCTAACTGCCATAATGGCGTCCCTCAGAAAGCTATTCAATCAGATAGCCGACAAACTCACCATAAACAACGGGGTACACAGTGCCTCGGATCCCTGAGGCAGGACAATGCATGTTCTTTCCGTTGAGATATAAATTCAGCTCCACGTGGTCGTATGTGATGCCCTGAGGGAGACACAGTGAAATCTGGTTTAACCTTCACGTCGCCGGGCTCTTCAAAGTTTCATATTTCAAAAAGATAAACACTGAAACACCCGAGAGAACAGAGACACAACGAGGAGTGTGGATGTTTTTAATCACACTGAATTCTTTGCTTTCCTCTCCTGCTGGACCAGAACTCCGTTCGATTCCCGTTAGTGTTGCAAAACTCTGGGAATAAACTGGATTTACTAAAGTGAAGGTTGGCCCTTTAACAGGGAACTTATATTTAGTGAAAATATAGATGCTATAGAGCCCAGAGCACACAGAGACTGTTGAAGACACACATGTGATCTCATGGACTGCATAACATTGTTCAATAACATAATTCAAACTTGATATTTAGAGGATAGTACTCAGTGACCCTGCAGGCTGTGATGACACGGCTTTACTGCTTCACATGTACACGTCTTTAATCTTTGCTGCTCTTCTCTTCAGGACCATCTGGTGTCCTAAAATGAGGCATGACTGGCAAAACAAGATCTGTACGATGGAGGTCTGCAACAGATCCTGCACACTCGCCCGTGTCATCTGCAAGATTCTCTGCTGCGCCGGCCTGAAATCAATTCTGTGCTCGTTAACGTCACATTTCACTCTGAAGAAAATAAAATTAAAATGTTGCTTCAATTGTACATTATATAACTTACATCTGTCATTCAACAAAACAGAAAATAACGAGGCCAAATAACAATTTGGTGCACATGTGGCAAATTGGACACAAACAGAAGGCTGTCCAGCTCGTGTTAGATCATGTGACTATCGACGACACCAAAATGTGCTGCAGGTCTCACGGGGCCTGCAGGCCAGCCTGGCCTCTAAGCAGAAGATGAGTCCAAACCGTCACTTTGAGGACAGACCTGATCTCAGACACTCTGCGAGCCCCGATAGAAACCGAATGACTCACCACGATGTCACCCTCCTGAGGAAGGCTGTTTGCAGGTAGGCGGTTCTTCTCTTCATTATTGTGGTACACAGACCCATCATGCCTCAGAACTAGGCTGTTTGTGTCTCTGCCCAAAGGCACTTGATTAAGATTCACTTTCTGCGTGGCCACACCGATTCCCCACACACCTGAACACAGAGCACAACACCGAGTTACCTGCCATAAAACACTCGGACTAAAATGGATTATATTTACGACACAGGCCAGCGGCGATGAAATAAAATAACAATAATTGCGGAATTCACATGCAGAGCAGATTTTTCAGCTGAACACTAATAAAAAGAGTCTGTGTGGAGTCTTAAAGTGTTGAGCAGAAATCCATCAGCGAGCATGCAGTCATGAGACGGCGGATTCAGCGTGTCTGTGTCGAGAACTCTCGCTAAGAATGCAGCAGAAAATATCAATCAGCTCAGAGTCAAGCGCTCACCAGTGGACTGGATCTTAAACTCAAAATAACTTTTGTTCTGGTGCAGAGGAGCGTTGGCCAGACAGCCTCCGGTGCCACATATTCTCCGGCCGCTCTTTACGATGACGACGTCTGTGCCTGCAAAAACAAAGAGGCGACAAGACAGCCTGAAAAACACATCGGAACACATGAAACTAACAGAGACGATCGCTCTCGCTGATTAATCTGATGATTATTTGGCTGATTGTGACATGTTGTACTCCAAAAAGGGCTCGATTTGTCTCTAACTACCAAAGATATCACATTTGCAATCATATAAGACAGAGAGAAGCAGTTCACGGTGCAGAGCGGAGGGCGCACGGAGAGGACAGAGTTCAAACTCGTCTGCTGTAGCAGTTCAGTCTCTCCGTGCTCACCTGTGTGTAGGATTTAGTGGCATCTAGCAGTAACTGATTTCAACACCTTTGCTGCACCCTTTCCTTCCTACTGTCAAAACTACAGTGTCCATGAAACATATTTACACTCAATGCACTCTGAGTCTCACACATCGGACCTTTAAGTCTCAGACACACCTGTGAGCACGATTCTCTGACATCACAACCAGTTTGGTAGTCGATGTTATGATCATTTACTGACAAAAAATACTGATACTGACTGGATTTTTCAATTAGGGTAAATTGCATTCAAAGAATTTTTAAGGTGGAAATTAAACTGAGAAAATACACGTTAGTACACAAAGCAGAGTACTTAAATATGTATGATAACGTGTGCAGAAGATCTTCAAGTCTAAAGAATGCCAAATCCTAACGGCAAACATCACCGGTGTTTCGGTTCAAAGGGTGGCCGTGTTAATTGGTGACTGTTTTCAACGGGAGTTGAAAACACGTCGCGTCTCTGGTGTCTATGTTTGACAGTTGGTCACCACTTAACACGGTCACTCGTTGAACCGAAACACCGGTGTCTTAATTTTTTTTTAGTTGCTGAGCTAGCCGCTGAGATGTCACGAGCTGACCTGTCTGCTGTTATTAAGCCGCGTTAACGTTATATTTATGTATAAATGAATGTATGTTTATGTACGGGTGTTAAAACGCACAGCTTAAGTCATTATATGTCAATAAAACAGGTTTAATTTCAACACTACGAGCTTGCTATCGGTGAGCTAGCTGATGCTAACGGCGGAAGTAGCGAGCCGCCGCGCCGCCGCTGTCGGACTCGAACACGTACCCATGTGGTGAGTGTCTAACTGCACGGTGGGCATCTCTTTGAGCGGGATGTGACCCGGCCCGCCATCCCGCGCAGCAGCCTAGACAACACGTAAACATCGCAGCCATCCTCTCTCTGCTCTGACACTAGCTACACATCCGGAAACAAACTGCCACCACCATCAAACAAACCAACGAGTGTGTGAGGCGAGAGAGCGCCCCCGAGCGGCAACGGCGACACCGCGCGGCCGGAGTGGGAACTGCATAAGCCCCCTCGCTTTGCTACATACCCGACTGTATCCAATCACAGCGGCTAAAAGATAGGCAGTTTGCTCCTGATGGCATGGAAACAAGGGAAGAAAATCAAGGTCAAAATTTATACACGTGACTAAGTAACTATTGGTTTCGGTGTTACGTAACCACGAGTGAAAATAAAGCGAGTTTCAGGGGATGAAGTGAAGAGCAGCCTGCAGACGGCTGCGTGTAGCTGCTGTTTACTTGTTCTACATGTCAGCCTAACAGCAGCCGTGCTGACTGTGTGTCGGGCTGTTAACATGTTTACGTGCATTGGCATGAACCCGCATAAGCGGCTCTGTAAGTGGGGCAGCATGAAGCGCTGTGTGATGCTAAAACAATCTAGCTGACACTTTTTCACGCTGTAATGTTTTGCATAGCAACAGCCCCTCCCCCATCTGCCTGTCAGGGGAGCCTCTGCAAATTACCCAGCAGGGGCAAAAACGTAAACACACCTAACGCTGAGAATGACGCTGCCAAAACACCCGAAACAAAGGTAGCTTTTGCGCCGGTGGCGCTTTTGCGCATTTACTGATGCACATGTGCGTAAAAGCGCTGAAAAATACAGTCACTGGACCTCAGTGCGTCAGTGAAACGGTTAACTCTCTACCCGGAAAAGGGGAGTGAAGTCTGCACAGCAACAAGCGCCATGATTGCGTTGCACTTGCGCGTCTCCAGCAGCTGGTGGTGAGTGATCTCTTTGGTCCAGTAGTTGCATGTTACTATGCGCTTGCAAAAATCTGTCGCAGCTCCCTCTTACTTCAGTACCTTGCCAACAGGAGCGACGTTAACGCGAACGCTTGTTTGTTACGATCATTTGTCGCATTGGATTGGCTCAGACGGCGGTAATTCAGGGCTCCAACACAGCCAGAGCTGCTGCTCTGTGACACAAAGCTAAAGAGGGAGAGGGAGGGGTGGAAAAATCGTTTGCTCTAAAGTTATTAACGATTTTTGGGGACTTATGTCCACGCAAGTTTGTTTGCAGCGTCAGCTGCTTGCAGAGATGTTGTTGCTGCGCGTTTTGTGCGCAAACGGAGGTTTTTTTTTGGCGGAGGTCGTGCCAAGCTTTTTACGCGGGCACAGCCGAGCTCCAAGTCAGTTTCACTTTCAGGATGGGAATACTCCCAGACACAGCTGGAAAACATCTGTATCCTTTTGCGATGCTGCAGCTATGTTCGTGTGTCATTTACATCCCCGCGTGTTTTGTTAGTTTGTTTGTTTGGGGGTTTCTTGACTTGAATGAAGCTCCATTTTTGACGCCTGGATAAATGTGTTTACAGATGTGCCATCATCATCATGGAGCAGCTCGAAGAGGAACTAACGTGCCCGATCTGCTGCGGTCTCTTCGAGGACCCGCGGGTTTTGCTGTGCTCGCACAGCTTTTGCAAGAAATGCCTGGAGGGACTGTTGGAGGGGGAACCGAGGTCCGGCTTTCAGGACACCTTTCAAATGTCCAACATGCCGCAAAGAGAGCCCGCACAACGGCGCAAACAGCCTGCAAATCAACTACTCCCTGCGCGGGATAGTGGAGAAGTACAACAAAATAAGAGTCATGCCCAAAATGTCTGTTTGCAACAGCACTGCGGGCAGCCTCTCAACATATTTTGCGCCACCGACTTGAAACTCATCTGTGGCTGTTGCGCAACGACAGATGACCACAAGGGCATAAATTCTGCTCCCTGGAGGAGGCGTACGAGCGAGAGAAGGAGGCGTTTGAAGAGCTGCTGCACGGGGGTGGAGAGCTGGCAGAGCGCAGACATCCTGTCCTGCCTGGAGACACTACAAGCCAGCAAGAAAAAAGCGCTTCAGTCGGTGACCAAGGACGCGGAGGAGGTAACAGACTATTTCGACAAACTCATCAGTACCATCGAAGGCAAAAGAACGAGATCCTGTCCGATTTCGAGACGCTGAAGCTGGTGGTGCTGCAAGCGTACGACCCGGAGATCACCAAGCTGAGCGCGGCGGTGGAGGAGCACCGGCGGGCGCTCAGCATCGCCGAGTCCTTTCAGGAGCGTCTCCGACCCCCTGTGCTTCCTGCAGCAGATGCAGGAGTTTCGGGAGAAGTTGGGGATCCTCAAGGAGACTCTGCCGCCCTCTCGTAAAGACATGGACGTCGGTCTTCCCGCGCCGTAATTTCGACGTTAAAAAGTGGGACTCGCTCCGGCTCCGAGAAGTGGACAAGATCTCAGTCCCCCACGGGTGTGGCGGAGGTGGCGGCTCCCACCGCAGCGAGGGGCCTCGCGGATGACAGCACGCAGATGCATCACCTTATTGCTGAGTTTGCTGCTGCCGGCGGCGCCTGCTGCTCCTGATGCAGCCACACTACGCGCCTCACACATCCAACCGCTCCTCGCCGAGGTCTCCGCGCACCTTACCCCACGCTGGCGCGCAACCTGCGGGGAATAAACTGACGTGTGCACGAGTTTAATGGGCGCAGGTCAGGACTCTGTCGTGACTTAATAGACTCCGCTGTCAGTTTATTGGCAGTTGTAAGTTGTTTTAATTATTTAGCCCTTGCGGCGTCACACACTCACAGCCACGGTGCCATCCAGCATGAGCTGAGGTAAACTCGTGACACCCGGTGGAAACACTTGTTTATCTACTCTTATTGTCCTCCTTCATTTACTCTAACTCTAACCTCAATGAAGCCGTGCAATCAAACTGAATCGACACTTAATCTGCAGATTTTTAAACGCTAAGAAGACTCCAATGTGCAAACCTCTCCTGTTTTTGATTTTTTAACTTGTGTAAGATCTGAAATAAATAAAAAGAGAGAATTTAATTGCACCTCCATGTTGTTTTTATCAGGGGACACGTCAGCGTGTTGATGTGAGTGATAAAAGAAAAGAGTGCAGTCAGTCTCACACATCAGCACCACAGCACGGCACGGGCACGGCAGCAGCACAGCGATGCTGCTGCTGCTGCAACCTCTTCAAGGTTACAACGTTACATAACAAGGCCCTGTGTGAAACATTCACCAGGCTGCACACAGTTGCATAAAAATACGGCGCTGTCATAAATCTAAAATAAATTTCAGAAAGCTGTACTCACTCTATCAGTGACAATAAAAAACAGGCCGAGTCACGAGATTTATTTGGCGGAGCTCATTTCTCTGGTTGCATGACATGCGCCGTCTATAAAGTCAAACATCTGCAGGCTGTTAAAGTCCACTCAGTGTTAGTGTGAGCCTGTTTTCTGCTGCTGACTAACTACATCTAAATACATAAACTGTGTGTGTGTGTGTGTGTGCACATGGAGAGTTTTTAAATTTCTTTAAAATCGAGGGCAGCTCTGTGACAACTTTGGCTCATCGCCAACAACAGGAGTGTTTATTCACGATCAAGATCATAAATTATATTAATTTATTATCGATTCTCCCGAAGAGAGAAAAACAAAACGTCAGAGTGAATCCGTGATGTCAGCACTGACCATAATTCAGGATGTACGTCATGGGCACGCGTCTACATGTATATATAGCCCCTCTGTTGCCAGGCAAATATAGGATGAAAATAAATGCATCACTCCGCGTTTATGTCGTAATTATCACCGTGAATTTTAACATGTAGTTTCATGAGCCTCGATCCAAATATGACAGAAACTTTAATGAGGATAAATGAGCAGGACACAGAGGCGGAGGCGCGCGCAGGGCCTGCTGAGGAGGAACCTCAACTCCTCAGTCACTTCATCCAGACAGCAGAGTGTGTGATCACAGCAACACTGTCACACCTGAGAGTGTGTGACGGTCAATAACAGTGACCTTGCCTCTTATTATTGTTATAATTATTCCTGTTATTAAACCAGCTCATTTTACACGTTTATCCCGGAATTATGGCTGTAAAGCGCAAACAAAGCGCTGTGTGTAATTCTTATAATTAAGCATCCAGTTAAAATGTAAAAATGTTGAAGCTTCACACCGGATGGAGGAGATGGAGAAATGTTTGAGGCCGAGCGTCAGCGGATCACGATCTTTAAATTAAAATGGAAAGAAGCGCTGAAAGAATTTATGATATTTAATAATGTCATTTAATAAATCCGCTCACAAACACAGAAAATAGATGTCCGCTCTGAGGGTGTCCACCATGAAGTTTTATATTCACACCATTTTAAATAAAACTAACGAATGAGGCCTGATCAGATTATAGAGTTTTAATATTCCTCAAAAATAAAATAAATACGAGCCTCAGTATTTAAAAAAAATGTCGCTAAAAACTTTTATCTCTAAAATCATTTTGTGCATAAATAAATAATAAAACGTCCTGATGTGACTTTACTTTGAATTTAAAGTGCTGCGAAACTAAATCTGAATTATTAAAAAGGCCTACAAGGCAAATGGAGGAGCACTGCTGCCACACACACACACACACACGTGAAATGTGGCGGGATGTGATCAGGAAAAATGTAACAATGTCACAAATTTATTTGGTTCATGTATTTTATTAAAAACAAACAAATAAATAAAAACAGATCAGCGGCGGTCACTTTTGGAACGAAGTGCAAACACGCAGTCATTTTTTAAAATGATTATTTATCTCGTAAATTGATGAGTGTAAAAATTTACCGTCACCAAACGGCCCGTGAAAACCGAACTCGGTTCTGGTCGTTCAGGATGTGAGATTTGGGATTATCGTCCGGCACAGAGACGCGCGCATTACGCGCGTATCCGAGCCGACAGCGCTTAAAAATGGAGGAGCTGTCCTAACGTCACGTCCATGTAGTTACTTCACTTCACACACGGACACATTAAAGTAACTCTGGAGGCGTTAAAACACGAAGACGGATTCAAATAAAGACGAAGATCAAACCGAGAACAAAAAATCAAAAACAGAAAATCTGATTTTTAAAACATTTACAAAAAATAATAAATCTGCAGTCCGTATTGTAAAACGTGTGTGTGTGTGTGTGTGTCACGGCGGCTCAGGCTGC
>CM024796.1:3985158-3995158 GCA_014281875.1 Nibea albiflora | reverse complement strand
TTGCATAACAAGTCAGTTTGGAGGTGATCATGAAAACAAGGAGATTTTTTTAAACACAGAGACCAAAAAACTGAGACAAAGAAGGTTAACAGCTCACCTGCTGCTCAGGTGACCTCTCAGACTCTGATAAGTGGTGTCATTTCCACACGCAGTCTCTGAGACGTCCCCGCAGACTGTCTAAAACCAGGACGTAGTCTCTGAGACGTCCCAGCAGACTGTCTAAAACCAGGACGTAGTCTCTGTGACGTCCCTGCAGACTGTCTAAAACCAGGACGTAGTCTCTGAGACGTCCCAGCAGACTGTCTAAAACCAGGACGTAGTCTCTGAGACGTCCCCGCAGACTGTCTAAAACCAGGACGTAGTCTCTGTGACGTCCCCGCAGACTGTCTAAAACCAGGACGTAGTCTCTGAGACGTCCCCGCAGACTGACTGGAGCATGCTCCGTGGAGTCCGGGCTCACACTGGGACAGCACACTGGTGTACTGGTCCAGTGTGTGTGCACAGAGGAGCTGCTGGAAGCTGGACTGGTTGAATCCAGACTGAACTGCTTTGGCTCGGCTCGGTTTGGCTCGGCTCGGTTTGGCTCGGCTCTGTTGTTGCCATATGGCCTGCTCTGGCAGTCACACACTGTTCTGTTCACTCGGCTGAACACTAAACAGTAATTAGTGTTTCCTCTTCACATGCTGCTCCATAACTGTCAACATCAACGTATTTAACGTCTTTAACTGTTTTCCTACAGTGAAGTCATTCAGCACAGGAAATGACATCACAGGAAATGACATCATGGCTTGTGCTCGTTGACTGACTGCATTCGTTGGACTGACAGGCTAAACGTTAGCAGCACATTCACTGTGTAGTGTTGCTTCTGCGTGGCTGTTGGACTTGATGCTATCTGCACTTAAGCTAACGTTACGGCTAGCGACACAGGGCTAACGTTATCCGGAGACGGTGTCACAGTCCTGTGCTTGTTTCATCACTGCCACATTTACACGGATCAACCTCTGAGGACGATGACCTGCTGTCTGTTAGCATCTTAGCATTAGCCTCAGTCGCAGTGCAGATTTGTTTTATAGGATTCTAGTTAGCATCGTTAGCTCGCCACAGCTGAGAGAAACGTTTGTCTCTGAAGTGTTCTGTGTTTCAGTCTCAGCTCGTTACACGTCACGCTGCAAACCAAACCTCTGATGTCACTTCCTGCTGATTCTGATTGGCTGATTTTATTAGTGTGTGTGTGTGTGTGCTGCGCAGTCACATCAGCTCTTTGTGTGCTTTCTTTCTCCACACCGCATCACTGCTTTTGTTTCTGTTGCTTAACCTTTATTTTGAAAGGTCAGCTCTGCCCAGCTGGTGCTCTGCCTGTGTGTGTGTGTGTGTGTGTGTAAATCATCCTGTGGTTTATTACACTCTCCTCCTCCAGCAGCTCTGTAGACGTCCTAACACGCTCAGATTTAGTCTGAACCTTTAAGGATCTTTAAGACTGATGAAGTCTGTCTTTGTCTCCACAGAGACGTCTGAAGTCAGCTGAGACACTCCAACAGTAAGTCAAGACTCTTTTCTTCATTCTGTTTGTCATCATACACTCAAAAACTGTCAAACCAGACTGTCCAAGACTTCATGGCTTCACTCGACTCCGTGTTTACTGAAGAACGAAGAACTGCTGAAACATCCAGAGTAATTCTGAGAGATGATTTCAGTTTCACATTCAAATTACTCAGCGTCTTCAAAACCATGACGTAGTCTCTGAGACCGCAGACTGTCTAAAACCTGGACGTAGTCTCTGTGACGTCCTGCAGACTGTCTAAAACCTGGACGTAGTCTCTGTGACGTCCTACAGACTGTCTAAAACCTGGACGTAGTCTCTGTGACGTCCTGCAGACTGTCTAAAACCTGGACGTAGTCTCTGTGACGTCCTGCAGACTGTCTAAAACCTGGACGTAGTCTCTGTGACGTCCTGCAGACTGTCTAAAACCTGGACGTAGTCTCTGAGACCGCCAGACTGTCTAAAACCTGGACGTAGTCTCTGTGACGTCCTGCAGACTGTCTAAAACCTGGACGTAGTCTCTGTGACGTCCTACAGACTGTCTAAAACCTGGACGTAGTCTCTGTGACGTCCTGCAGACTGTCTAAAACCTGGACGTAGTCTCTGTGACGTCCTGCAGACTGTCTAAAACCTGGACGTAGTCTCTGAGACGTCCTGCAGACTGTCTAAAACCTGGACGTAGTCTCTGAGACGTCCTGCAGACTGGTTTCTCAGTCTTGATGATGTGACTGGCTCCGTGTGTTTTCTTGTGGCTTTCCGGCAGCAGATGGAAAAAGTCGAGCCGTCCAGGTTTGATGTGAGTCACCAACACGAACAGGAGGTCACATAAATCTGTGTAAATGTGCTGAGTCATGTCAGACGGTCTGTCTGCGCCTCAGCAGGACTCTCACTCCGTTAAACCGTCAGCATCACGTCTGAAATACATAAAAACTAAACGTTTACTCGGCTCGTCATGGTGGAATTCTGGGTAGTTTGACCTCTTCAGGCTTCTATTAATTATTCAAATGAACGTTCAGCTTGCAGACTTTATTGTTTCCTGTGTTTGTTCAGTCAGCTGTGCTCAGATATAGAACATATGAATATATATATTGGGCTGTGTGTTTGTGTGCAGCCTGACAGGAGGCAGTGAGTCTGGATTAGGCTGGATTAACACCACCATCATCGTCGTACGTGCAGGTTTCTCCTCCCTGCCTTCCCCCATCTCTGCTCTGGATTTCCTTGTTCCAGCTTCCCTTCTCCTCCTCAGCCATCTTCGATTCACCCTCCTTTACCTCCTTGTTTCCTCCTGTTTCTCCTCCCTTTATATCCTCCCCTGTGGAGACAGTGGAGGAGCTCGGCGCAGCAGCAGGGCCAGAATATTTACATCTTGATATATCAGTTTCCTGCAGCAGCAGAGGCGGTGATGGATGGCACGATGCCGGCGCCGCGGCTCTGCCGTGAGTTACCGTGGTGATTACAGGCAGAGACGGCTACTCGCCGGCCACTTCATCACTGTGACTAGTCGGGAGGAAGGCGAGGGAGGAGAGAGAAAAAGGAGAGAGGGGCAGAAAAACAGAAAGAGAAGTAAGAAAAACACAATTGGAGGCGAGAGCAGGAGGAAGGCGGCGGTGACTTGTTGTGGCAGGACGGAGGAACAGAATCGTTAGACGAGATAAGATCGGATCAGAGGAAACAAACGCTGCTCGAGTGGAAAAAACAGCATCAGGAAGACGAGCCGGCAGAGAGGAACAGGAAGCAAACATGGATGATCTGATGGACGAGTGCTTTCCATCCACGTGTGCTAATGTAAGCAGAAAAATCAGCTAACCGCTAAAAGCTAATCAAACAAAGATTTATCATCAGATTATTCAAACAGCTGATTTCACTGATTAACTGCAACCTAACTAATGTTAGTTTAAAGGTCGGCAGAGAGCAGAAATATATAAAATATGTGTGTGTATATACATGTATATCCTTCTGTTAGTGTGAGAGATAGTTATATATAGATAGATATAGAGGATGCATGAGCGGTAAGTTTCACATGGCGGAGGTCACATGGTTTGTCGCTCTGTCAGCTGACGTCAGGAAACAGTGAAGTCAGATAAGTGCCCACAGTAAATATGGATCATTTGATTGGATGGAAGCGATCGCGTCCCGCCTGCGTGCCTGTGAACACAATCCGGACACCATGTAAACGGTAAAAACGCGTCTGAGGCTTTCGCTGCGATCGTCTCACCTCTGCTGACCTCTGAAGTCTGCAGACAAAATCCAGCATGTGCTGGTCCGGGGAACATTCACCTCCAGCCTCTCTCTCTGCGTGCCTCATCCTGTGGTTGGTGATTTCATGTCTAGACCAGCTGTTGCCTGCCAACCAGCTGAGGGAAAATCTGACATCTCTTCCTCCCTCCTGCCCATAAAACCTGAGGAAAAACAGATCGATCTACATTTTGCTGTAGGCTTATTAGGATGGAGTCATAGGCTGGAGTCATATTACTGTTAGGCTGTGAGAACAATGGTTTAGTGTAGTAAAGGTAAAAATACTGCAGTACAGGTACAAGTCCTGCGTACCAAACCCCCATGAATTAGGAGCCAATAGCAAGTCTGCGCTACGAGCTCGTGTCAGCGAACCAGAAGTTCAGCAGTGAGCAGTATAACAGAATACAGTTACCTGCTTTACTTTAAGTTAGCCTAAGGCTATCTGTCCATCGGGAAACTTGGTAAATCTCCTCTTAGCTTCCCTCTTCGCTCTCTCCTCCTCTGCCATTCTGTCCGTAGATGCTGCCAGCCTGTAAACCTCCTCCTCTTTTTGCTACTGTCGCCAAGTGCTTGCTCATGGTGGGACTTGTTGGGTCTGTAGATCATAAAGAAACGGTGAAGACCTGCTAACTTCTGTTACATTGGTGCTAAATAAATAAAAGTGAACAGCTGTGCGGTGCAGCAGCGTCCTGCAGTCAGTCTAAGTGTGTCTGAGTTGCTTCTTCTCGACGAAGCCAGCAACATGCTGCCACAACGTATAAATAAAAAGAGCTTTTGGCTCTGAAAGACACATGTCCAGAGGCAAGACACATGTCGAGGAGCCTCTGACAGTTTGCTAACATGGCTGATGTTCTTCTGCATGAACACATTCGTGGATCCGATGCCGACATCTCCTCCTGCTTCCATAAAGTATTAAACACGCTGAAGGACAGATTTAAACCTCCCAGACCAACAAGTCTGTCTGAAAATCTAGTGTGTTCACAGAGGAGATGTATGTATCTCCACATGCATGTTTCCTCTAACAGGCAGTGATGGGGGAGGGGATGGGTGGTGTTATATATGAGGCAGCAGCAGCACAAATGTCAGTGTGTGGTGGACGTTCAGACCACGGAGGACACCTCAAGGTTGAAGCACACGGTAGTAAATTATTCACCAGCCAGGGGAAAAAAGAAACATGCATCTCCCTTGTCACTGCAGTATGTACATGTATATCCTAGAAATGACCTTTACTACTGTGCACTGTTAGAAATGTAACACTGTGTAACATAACGTGAAGCGGATCGGTTAAACATGATCATTTATATTAAAATTTAAATGTCATGATCACTTTGATGTTTCACGTTACAGACTGAAACATATCACGTCATAGCAATAAATTATTTAACATTTAACATGATACATTTCACATTTTGATACTGATAAATTTTATCTGACGTGACAGCAATACACATTCTGTAATAATGTTAGGTAATGTAAATGCTGATCAGATGATTTAAGCTGATTAGAGAGAGATTGGTTAAATTCTGAAAAGTCAAAATGACCTGAGATACATGACGTATTATTCAGTTAGTGTTTATATGTGTGGTATTTATTCAGTTTAGTGTGTATATGTGTGGTATTTATTCAGTTAGTGTGTATATGTGTGGTATTTATCTGTGTGTGTATATGTGTGGTATTTATCAGTGTGTATGTATATGTGTGGTATTTATCTGTGTGTGTATATGTGTGGTATTTATTCAGTGTGTGTGTATATGTGTGGTATTTATCAGTGTGTGGTTGTATGTGTGGTATTTATCAGTGTGTGGTTGTATGTGTGGTATTTATCTGTGTGTGGTTGTATGTGTGGTATTTATCTGTGTGTGTGTATATGTGTGGTATTTATTCAGTTTAGTGTGTAGATGTGTGGTATTTATCAGTGTGTGTGTATATGTGTGGTATTTATCAGTGTGTGTGTATATGTGTGGTATTTATCAGTGTGTGTGTATATGTGTGGTATTTATCAGTGTGTGTGTAGATGTGTGGTATTTATCAGTGTGTGGTTGTATGTGTGGTATTTATCAGTGTGTGTGTATATGTGTGGTATTTATCAGTGTGTGGTTGTATGTGTGGTATTTATCAGTGTGTGGTGTATATGTGTGGTATTTATCAGTGTGTGGTTGTATGTGTGGTATTTATCAGTGTGTGGTTGTATGTGTGGTATTTATCAGTGTGTGGTTGTATGTGTGGTATTAGAGGGTGTGTCTCTATATGCTACAGTCAGAATCAGTGTTGGCAGCTCAGGTGAAATAAACATGTCTTTACACAATGATGAGCTGCAGTGAGCTCTCAGACACGTGTAGTATTGTCATTCTTACAGTAATCTGCAGCTCGAAGCCGTTCTTGATAAAATGATGCATTTCTGCCTCCCACCTCTTTGATCAAGTCACAATAAACGTCTCTGCACTCGTATTTAAATCGATGAACTGGCTCTGAGGCGTGAAGAGATACACGATGTGACAATAGAGTCGCGCTCCAGCAGCTCACAGCGAGTCTATCTGCATATAGGAGGAAGCAAAGGAAGCTTTCTATGCACGACAGGAGCCCTGATCGCCTCTCGATGTGATGCTTCCTCTGATCTACACCCCCACCCTCGCCTCTCTCTCGTCTCTCTCTTCTGTCTCTCTCTGTCTCTCTCTCTCTTCTTCTCTCTCCTCTCTACGCTGTCTCTCTACTGTCTCTCTCTCTCTGTCATCCTCTCTCTCTCTCTCTCTATCTCTTCTCTGTCTCTCTCTCTCTCTCTCTGTCTCTCTCTCTCTCTCTCTGTCGCTCTCTGTCTGTCTCTCTCTGTCTCTCTCTCTCTCTCTCTCTCTCTCTCTCTGTCTCTCTCTCTCTCTCTCTCTCTCTCTCTCTCTCTCTCTCTCTCTCTGTCTCTCCTCTCTCTCTCTCTCTCTCTCTCTCTCTCTCTCTCTCTCTCTCTCTCTCTCTCTCTCTGTCTCTCTGTCTCTGTCTCTGTCTCTGTCTCTGTCTCTCTCTCTCTCTCTCTCTCTCTCTCTCTCGCTCGCCCCCTCCCCCAAAGGCATCTGGCTGCTCTTTAATTGCTGGTGTGAATCAGATGAGGAGAAGTTGCTGTCTGCTCTTTGAATAAACGCCTCTACGCAGCAGTGCTTCCATTAAAACATCACCAGAGACACATCTCTGAAGGCCTGAGTGTGTGTTCCTGATGTGTGTGTTCCTGTGTGTGTGTTCCTGTGTGTGTGTAAGCCTGCAGAGCGAGGACACTTTTCCTTCAGCTCGAGTGTATGTGTGCGATTTGTTTGTGTAGCTTTGTGTGTTCCATAAATATGTATGAGTGTACATTGAAGTGTGTTTCCAGGGAGGAGATGCAGCAGCTTTAGCCCAGAATAGCTTCGGTTGTTTGTGTGTGTACGCGGCAGCTCGTACCAACCCAGCTGAATAAACTTTATTGTTTTTCAGTGTTTTCACACGGAGGAATTACTCCACGCTCACGACGAAGAAGAGCGTGTTGGCGGCGGTGTGAATAAAAGTCTCCCCGCTGCGTTTTCTCTTTCTGCTCTTTGGCTTTTCAAAAGCAACAAAAGCAACATTGTGATGAGGCGGCAATCAGTTTCTCTCTGTGTGTTTCCGTTTATGCAGCGCTGCGTTTGTTAGCCTCTCTGCAGCAAACAGGAGGAACAAACAGGAACCTGGAAGTCGAACGGAGGCTCATTGATGGTAAAGTCATGTGATTTACAGACTTTATGATGGACAGTGAAGTACACTGCTGCCAACTGTAGCTGCTGTTAGCTCATGTTAGCTCAGTTTGTTAGCCAGGCTCTTAGCTAATGACTCGCTAGTTTCTGATCAGAAGTAATGTAATCAGAGTAAATACTCGAGTACAGCTGTGCATCCTTTCATTTGACTGATACGTTTCAGAGACACCGTAGACAGGAAGTCAGACGTCTGAGTGCGAGCCGACAGATTTATTGCTGGTGGTTTAGAGTTCAGAGCCGCCTGCTGACTCTTTAAACAGACTGATACCGTCTGTGGACTCTGCACGGTCCGGATTGTTCCATGATGGTGAACTCCACCCGACCACGGTGACGGAGCTCTGAAACAAACACTGACGGGCCTCCGCTCTCAGCTTCAGGTGACCACGACCCAAACACAGAGAAAACTACAGGTGACTTCCTCTGTTGAACTTTGATTTCCTGTCTGACCTCAGTCTGCGCTTGGAGACCGAGGTTAGTGTACGTTTAGATCTGTCTGTCTGTCTGTCTCTCTCTCTGTCTCTCTCTCTCTCTCTCTCTGTCTCTCTCTCTCCTGATGTGGAACAGAAAGCAAACATCTGGATCTCTCATCAGATTTCTGGACCGCCTGTTCTGGTTTCAGCGCCGTACAGTCAGCAGTAACCCGACACGACTCTCCATCAGCTTCACAATCAGTCTTAAAGTCTCTTCATCACCTGAACGTCATGAAACGAAGACAGACTGCTCTCATGACAAGTCAACGTGTTGTTTAAAGTAAAGTCAGAATGTGTTCTGAGTCGGACCGAGGAGGTCATGAAATCAGTGTCAGAATCTCAGAACTGCCTGTGCTCGGACTTTACAGCACCGTGACGGTCCGGTACAATCACTCGGGTACGTGACTGTGATTCACAGCTGAACTTGTGGAGCAGCCGTCTTTACAGGAAAGCAGCTGAAAACAATCCTGACGGTTAAATGCTGTCATGGTCCGACTCTGAAGCGACTCTGAAGCGGTCCGACTGTGAAGCGGTCCGACTGTGAAGCGACTGTGAAGCGGTCCGACTGTGAAGCGGTCCGACTCTGAAGCGGTCCGACTCTGAAGCGACTCTGAAGCGGTCCGACTCTGAAGCGGTCCGACTGTGAAGCGGTCCTCCAGGAGCTCGTGGACAGCTGTCTTCTTCACCTCCACCTGCTCTGATGTATCTGTTGGAAGCAGGCGGTGTCTGTTTGACAGCGGTGCAGTCGGTCGTGTTCTGGATGTGTGAGGCCTCGTGCAGCAGATGTTTGGTTTGATGATCGCACACAGACTAACCTCCTCCGTCACGATGCGATGATGGAGGCCGTCGTCTGCTCCGTGTCCTCTGTGCGCAGTCGTCTGGATGATATTTGTCTCCGTGATTGGCGACATGCTGTTGAAGCAGGATTTGATTCAGAGCGTCTAACGCGCAGATGTCCTCAGTTTGTTTATGGGCCGATGTTGGCTCGTTGCTGAGAATATGAGCAGCTGTTAACGAGCACGCAGATTAATTAAAGGTGTGTCAGAGTATAATCTTAACTCAGTTTTCAGTCAGCTGAAAGAGAATCATCATGAGGAGAATGTGTTTACAGACGTCCTCCATTAGTCCTCTGTACTGTACTCTCAGGATCAGGTCCGTTTGTTTGGAGGCTCTGCAGGTGTCAGTAGAACCCTGAGGTGTTCACCTCCACCTCTCCAGCTCCAGCTGTGTTCTCAGTGACGTGTACAGTAGCATGAAAGTAAAGTACTAGTACCTCAGATTTGCAGTACTTCCATCAGCTCATCTGGAGCTGTCGAGGCTTTCGCTGATTTTCAGATGCAGAAACATTCAAACAGTCTTCTGCAGCAGCCGGGTCCGGATCCGGACACATCAGAGTCCTGGTGGGCGGTCTTGAGCGGTGGCCTCGGTATCGGCTGTGACTGCGGCTCTGCGAGCGCAGGCGAGGCTCGCTGATGAGTTCTGCCACTTTGAGTTTTCCCTGATTGTAATTAGAGGGGACGGGAACAGACGGAGCCGCCTCAGCCCGCTGCTTCTGTCAATCAGCCCGTTTAGCATGAGTTTAATACAAGCCTGTGATCACACACACACACACACACACACACACACACACACAACACACACACACACAGACTGCAGTCAGCGCCCATTAATTTCCCGTCATCGTTACTTCTTCTTAATTTATGTGTTCTTGGTGTAATCGAGGCTCCGTGAGCTCTGTGCTGGACGGACAGACGGCACACTCTGACTCAGACCTTTGTGGCCAAAAGTGTGTGGACACACACTCCACCTCGACCACCGGAGGTTGGTTTGATGGAAGCAGCTTTATAAATGTCGTCTTCTGTAAATGTGACACACTGCACCTTTAAATGAAGCCACACGTCTCTTCACTGAACCTGCAGCTTCCACTGAAGGAAAATAATTAGATTTGAGTAACAGATGCAACATAAACTTAAATTACTGTTTGGACGACTGCCAGGTGTGTGTGT
>CM024796.1:3977658-3982658 GCA_014281875.1 Nibea albiflora | reverse complement strand
GTGACTGGTCGGTGTTTTCGTCAGCGTGGAGCTGCTCCTGATTTCGTTGGTTTCTTGCAGAGCGGTGGCTGCACTGACCCCCCCTCTGCTGCCTCTAAGTGGATTAAATGGATTTGAAACACGAGCTGCAGCCACGCTAATAGCATTGCTTGAATTTTAAGCAACCCACGGTGGATTGATTCAGAGACTAAAGAGCAGCAGTTTGTAAGTGAGATGCATGGAGCGCTCCGACACACTCTGAACACGAGCTGCCTCTTTGTAAGCTTCATCTAACAGGCTGTCTGAGGCTCCTGTTACCTGACGGGCCCTGCTAAAGTTTCAAATGTTTGAATCTCTATTTAACGTTCCTCAGCAACAGTGTGTAGAAATCTGTGTTTATGATCCATCGCTCCCAGCTTCAGAACCAGAACCAGAACCAGACGTGTATCATTACACTGATATGTGGTGTTACCGTATCACATCATCACATTTGTGTCTGCTGAGCTGCTTCCTCACTGTCGGCGTCTGCAGGGTTAAAATGATTTAGTTTCTGTTTGTCTTCTGTTTTCAGGCGTCTCATTTTTCTTGGCTGCATCGGTCTCCAGAAATCGTCTCCTCAGAGCGGACGGGAACGTTTTGTTCGATAGTTCTTCAAATGAAACACTGGACTGATAAAAATGTGAGGCAGTGTGCAAACAGTCGGTCAGTCAGGAAAATGAATGTTTTGTGCCGCCCTGTCCTCGGCCTCCGGTTGGCGGAGCCGGCCTCTGCGTCGGGCACTAATTGCTGCTTGTCCCTCGCTGATGCAGCTTTTCACTGCTAATTTTAGGCACCCGGCTAATTATGAGTCTTTCTGCAGGGCAGTAACCTGATGAAGTGATAATGAGTGTGGAGGGGAAACGGAGACGAGGCGGTGAAAACAGAAATACAGAAAACAAACACCGGCGTCACGGAGAGGCGTCACGGAGAGCAGCTCGTGCAGCCGCGCGTCCCGGGTTTCAGCGCGGAGGTTTTTTGTTCAGCTGAAGTTGTTTTCAGTCAGAAATCATGAAAAGATGTCGTGACGTGCTAAAGTTCAACTTGTACCTGACGGTTGCTTTTTGAAGGTCTCGTCTCATGATAGTAGGCTGTATCCTGTCCGGTCCTGGTCTTACCTTGGTCTGGACCCCTCAGAGTCTCGGTCTCGGTCTGTCCTGATGGTTGTGGGCTCTGAGCCGGCCCGTTTCTCTGGACGGCGCTTTGATTGGAGCAGATTGGATTTGCTGCCTCGGCTCTGGCCCATCTCTCTCTCTCTGTGTCGCTGTGGTTAATGGTGCCTTTCTAAAGCTTTTATTAGAAGTAATTTGCTGCAGCGAGCGCTGACTGATATCTGGGCCGTGACCCTGTCTCTCAGCTGAAGGGTAAAGAGGGAGTCCCAGTCACACTGGAAGTGGCAGGCCCTGCACTCTGTCCGTAGATTAGAGTCTTTACTCTCAGTGCTGAATACATTGACGAGTGCTGAGGGTGGACAAAGAGGACGAGTGAGTCCGTGTTCAGAGAGCAGAAAAGTCCGTGATCGATCGATGTGTTACGCAACACGTTTAGGCCAGACGTTAAGTAACACGAAGAGTCAGCGCGTGTCCTGACGTGTCCGTGTGTGGACCGCTCACCTGACGGCACAGCAAGACAATGAAAGACCAAAAACTGTTTGTAGCAGGCTGTAAACTGCTGTCTAACATGGGGCCTTATGGAGACTGACTCACTGCTGCAGCCAGCCTCAGGTGGACGTTAGAGGAACTGCAGCTTGTTTTACACCTGCTGCTGTTCACGTTCAGGATCTGTTCGGTCCAGATTCAGAACCGTCCATGAATCATCTCCAGTCAGACCTGCTAACAGAACCACCCGGCCCGTCAGACCTGTGCAGAGTCCGAGTCTCCATGTTCTTCATGTTTGGTGTAAAACTCTTTCTTCTTGAACCAGCTGTGCAGGTCAATGCAGGGACTCTCAGATCTCTGGACTTTCTCAGCTCCTCCTTATCATTTATTCACTCAGTAGTAGTCGTGACAGTTGGCACACAGAGAGCAGGTGTTAGGTTGACTGTGACGTCTTTGTCCTCGTGGACAGATCAGCATCAGCTGAAAGACAATGAGGCGCAGTGAGTGGGTGGTGCAGAGGCAGCAGCAGCACGTGGGCTGATGGTGATGGAGGTTACACAGTTTACTGCAGGCTGGATCATACTGTACATCAGCTGAGCCAGCTTCATCACCAGGGTTTCCATAGATACGGCGGGGCCTCGTGAGGATGCTGCTATATACAGTATGTCATGCATATTCATGATGAATTATGAAACGACCTGCACACACAGCGTGTGAAGAACGAATCTGAATCTGAATCTGTCTGTGCTGCCGTCACATGTTGTGCTGTGAGCAGGCGAGTAGCAGGTGAAGCAGGTGAAGCAGGTGAAGCAGGTGAAGCAGGAAGACGTGAACCCTCCATCTGCTCCTTAAAGAGGAGTCATGCTGCTGTGTGAAGGATCTGTAATCGTCCCTCAGACGGGGACGTCCCTGCGCGTCTGTGAAGACTAAACGGCTGGAGCCAAACGTCTTAAAGAGCCGGAGCACTAAAACACTTCTGAGTCCTTCTTTGGACACCTCGACTGATCAGGACCACGTGGCACAATTTAAAGAGCTCAAGCAGAATCCTCAACTGTGACACTCAGACAGTCTCAGAGACTACGTCCAGGTTTTAGACAGTCTGCGGGGACGTCACAGAGACTACGTCCAGGTTTTAGACAGTCTGCGGGGACGTCACAGAGACTACGTCCAGGTTTTAGACAGTCTGCGGGGACGTCTCAGAGACTACGTCCAGGTTTTAGACAGTCTGCGGGGACGTCACAGAGACTACGTCCAGGTTTTAGACAGTCTGCGGGGACGTCACAGAGACTACGTCCAGGTTTTAGACAGTCTGCGGGGACGTCTCAGAGACTACGTCCAGGTTTTAGACAGTCTGCGGGGACGTCACAGAGACTACGTCCAGGTTTTAGACAGTCTGCGGGGACGTCACAGAGACTACGTCCAGGTTTTAGACAAAGGATGGATGATTTGGTGGTTGCCTAGCAACAATAGAAAACACACCACACTTGACATGGTGCTTTGTCTGAACACACACACTGGAATAAACGTGCAGTGTGTGTGTTCAGTTTCCAAGGTTGTTCTCTTGAATCAGAATCACACAGCGCTCATGGACACACTTCAAACACTGAGACGCACACACACACACACACACACACACACACACACACAACACACACACACACAGGAAGCAGACCTCAGATCAGTGACCTTCACCTCAGGTGGAAATCGTCACCTGTGGCCACGACCAGCAAGGTTTAAAACACACTGCAGTGTGTGTGTGTGTGTGTGTGTGTGTGTGTGTGTGAATGATTCAGAGATGTCAAGTGAGCTCATGAATAATAAACAGGACACGCATTCAGCTGTGAATATTTCATGGTGTGTGAAAGTGAGCAGAAACACTCGGCAGAGTTTGGCAGCGTCCAGTCAGCTCTCAGAAGACAGGAAGGAAAGGAGGGAAGGAGAGGACGGAAGGAGAGGAGGGAAGGAAAGGAAGGAAGGAGAGGAGGGAAGGAGAGGAGGGAAGGAAAGGAAGGAAGGAGAGGAGGGAAGGAGAGGAGGGAAGGAGAGGACGGAAGGAGAGGAGGGAAGGAGAGGAAGGAAGGAGAGGAGGGAAGGAGAGGAGGGAAGGAGAGGAAGGAAGGAGAGGACGGAAGGAGAGGAGGGAAGGAGAGGAAGGAAGGAGAGGAGGGAAGGAGAGGAGAGGAAGGAAGGAGAGGAGGGAAGGAGAGGAGGGAAGGAGAGGACAGAAGGAGAGGAGGGAAGGAGAGGAGGGAAGGAGAGGACGGAAGGAGAGGAGGGAAGGAGAGGAGGGAAGGAGAGGAGGGAAGGAGAGGACGGAAGGAGAGGAGGGAAGGAGAGGACGGAAGGAGAGGAGGGAAGGAGAGGACGGAAGGAGAGGACGGAAGGAGAGGAGGGAAGGAAAGGAGGGAAGGAGAGGAGGGAAGGAGAGGAGGGAAGGAGAGGAAGGAAAGAGAGGAGGGAAGGAGAGGAGGGAAGGAGAGGAAGGAAGGAGAGGAGGGAAGGAGAGGAGAAGGATGACTGCTGAGAACAGTAACAACAAATAAACACATGTAGAGTTATTAAAGACAGATTGTTGTCGTTTAGTTTCAAACATGGAAACCAGACCAGCTGTGCAGTACTCTGCTGTGTAGTACTCTGCTGTGTAGTACTCTGCTGTGTAGTACTCTGCTGTGCAGTACTCTGCTGTGTAGTACTCTGCTGTGTAGTACTCTGCTGTGCAGTACTCTGCTGTGTAGTACTCTGCTGTGTAGTACTCTGCTGTGCAGTACTCTGCTGTGTAGTACTCTGCTGTGCAGTACTCTGCTGTGTAGTACTCTGCTGTGCAGTACTCTGCTGTGCAGTACTCTGCTGTGTAGTACTCTGCTGTGCAGTACTCTGCTGTGCAGTACTCTGCTGTGCAGTACTCTGCTGTGTAGTACTCTGCTGTGCAGTACTCTGCTGTGCAGTACTCTGCTGTGTAGTACTCTGCTGTGTAGTACTCTGTGTACTTCCTGGCATTGTGTACTAAGCATCATTTTCCTGCTTCCTCTGTGTGTTGCTACCGTTCGCAGCGTTGGCATCAGCGTTTGACTCTGAGTGATCTGGTGACCCTTTGGAGGGGCCCGATCCCGCAGCTCCACCTGGAGCAGCTCCAGCAGGAGCAGGAGCAGGAGCAGCTCCAGCAGGAGGCTGCTGTGACACTGATGCATCAGGAGCAGGAGCAGCTCCAGCAGCAGCAGGAGCAGCTCCAGCAGGAGGCTGCTCTGACACTGATGCATGAGGAGGAGGAGGAGGTGATACAGTTGTCGTGAAGGGAAACGGTTGAGTTGAGGGGAAAGCAGCAGTGTGTCCTGTCAACAGTGTGAGCTGCTGCACAGAGAACAGATCGGAGATGAGGAAGTGTTTAAG
>CM024796.1:3916681-3977558 GCA_014281875.1 Nibea albiflora | reverse complement strand
TGACTTCGAGTCTTCGCCTTCTGTTTCTCCCCACAGATGCTCCCAGGGGATGATGGGATCACGGGCATTGTCCCATGACAGCATTTTTCTGGCTGATCAGGTCCTGACAGACGCTGAACCAGCCAGAGTCTTATCCCAGGAGAACGTGCACAGCAAGATTAAAGCTCTGCAGGTACAGCCTCTTTTATTCTACGGATTTTGTTTGGCTTCTTGTGAAAGTAGAAAACACTTGTGCTGTGGCATTACAGATGAAGCTTCAGCTGCAGAAGCTGCATTTTGGGCCGCCGCCTATGGTTCTGCCAATCAAGCGACCAGAGGATGTGGAAAGCCACTCCGAGGACGACGGCCTTCCCCGCAGCCCCACTGAGGTCTCCAGAGGTGACGTCACAGCACAGAGAACGCTCCCCAAGGTGATTTATTAACCTGCTCACATGATATACGGCCACACGTCTGCCTGTTTGATCAGTTTTGGCTCACGAGTACTTCCAAATACCAACGTCACGGGACAGGAAGTGAGGAGGAAGTAGCTAGATAGCTAGATAGATAGATGCAGTGTTATTTTATGACTGTCCTTTTTTCAGAGCCGTCCACTCTCACCTGTCCCCAAACCTGCCAAACCTCTGCCCCTGATTCCATCCCATCCTTTGCCTCCTTCTCTCTCCTCCAATTCTTCTGTTGTTGAGCCCCCGCTGGACTTCAGCTCTCCAGCTCAGTTCACCCCCTGCCTGGATACCTCTGCGCACGCCACCGGATGTCTGTCAAGCCCAAAAACCAGAGAGCCAGCACCAAGAGGAGACTCCCTGCAGTGAGCGATCATACTTATATGTTACTTATATGTTGTTGTGTATTGTTTGTTTACGTTGTTTCCATCTCTGTGTTCACAGAGCGACTCTCAGCCTGTCCTCAACAACATCGACCACTATGAGTCTGTGAAAGAAGAGCAGCAGCTTATTACTCCAGAGGAGGTGGCATCAGAAACCGTACAAGTAGAGGCAGCCGTTCCTATTACATCGCAGCACCTTCCTTCAAAACTCCCAGATGTGGAACCAGTCGCTCCAGAGGCAGCATCCAAATCATCCAGCCTAACTTTTCCCCAGCAGGACCAAGCTCTCCCTGGGAGAATACCCTCAGTACTTAGAGTGAAGCCCCACAGGACCGGCTGACGTCGTGTCCACTGAGCGGCCACAACTCGTCTTATATACCATCAGAACTGCAGGACAAACGAGAGGAGGGCCTTGAAATACAAGTAATGTCCCAAGACAAGAGGAAAAACTGCTGCTGTGATGACTGAAGTTTCCTCTGCCTTCAGCTCAGCGGTTCATCAGCAGGTTCAAGTTGAGACAGAAAAGACAAGAGAAATAAGAAGACCCACCCCGGGATCTGGATCCGTCTATTCCTCCATCACCACTGCCAAAAACCGGAGATGGAGAAAGACCGCGATCGGGCAGTTTTGTGGGAGTGCTCGAACAGGACTGAAGCCAGGCACAGAATGGAGGATAAACCGCTGGCAAGCTTCAGGGAAAAGCCAGAGCCAAGAGGGCCCTCCTTCGCTGGAGGAAGACTCAGGCAAGATGGAGCGCCACCCAAAAGTTCAGGTCTTCCATGGGACAGGAAGGACAGCCTCACAAAGGTGGAGTCAGTGACGGCGTCTAAAAATATAACCACAGATACAGGCGCTGTCAAGGAGGTGGAGAGGAGCCACGAGGTGGAAGAGGCGGTGGAAGCGCAGGAGGTCGAGGAGGACGAAGGAAGGAGGGCGTTTGGTATAAAACTGCGCTCCACGTCTCACTCGATAAAATTTCGTCCCGACGCCTCCTCTAACCTCAACTCAAAGCCCCCGGCAAGTGAGGAGCCATGTGACAAACAGAAAAGACAGGAAACAAAGACAATGCGAGCTACACGTGTAAAAAACTGTCAACAAACATCTTTGGTACAACATCCACCTCTGGAGACCTGCGACAGTCAGGTGAGTCAAATCATCTTACATGCTTACAGTCTCTAAAGGGTTAAACATTGCACAGATGATAAGATTTCTACTGATTACATGGGAACTTTGTACTTAAACAGAGCTGCAAAAATTGTCTAACTGAACTGTCTCACTCCGTAGATCCAGCCCCATCTAGCTTCGTCCTTCCAGTCAAGCAAAACCCGCCATCAATTTGTGTTCCTCCCGTCATGCCAGCAGAACCCCAAACAACCTCCACGAACCCCAAAGAAGTTGAAGCTTCCCTCACAGCACCTCAGGAGCCCACACCCGCCCACAATCGACCCCGCCTGAGGTGTCCTGGATGAGCTTGGCGATGGAAAAGACCAGGAGCCTCCAACAGCTTCTTACTAGAAGATTACCCAGAGAATTTACAGGCGTGCAGACGGTGACTCGCCCGCAAGCGCAACAAGTGCAGACGACGAATCAAACAGAGACGGTGACTGTAAAAAGTGCAGCACCAGTAGAGACTGCAAATCAAGCATCCATCGATGTAGTCAAAGCAGAAATGGGTGCAAAGTGGAAGTGCAGCACAGACTGTCAAACCGTCGCTTATAGCAGTGCAACAGAAGATGTCAACGGCATCTTCTGTTCAGTCAAACACCTCTAGAGAACCACAGACGTCAAAACAAACCAATGAACTCCTGCCACACCCAAATACACCTCAGTCCGCCTCACAGTCTGCGTCCATGCAGACCAACCGATGGACAACCCAGCCTCCCTTGCACTCTTCTGCACAAACAGAGGCCTCGGCTCAGTTTGTACAGTCGCTTGCACAATCTTATCTTTCCTCGGGCCAGCAGCAAACACCCTGGAGCAATCGAGGTGTTCCCACCGCCACCCAGCTCAAGCCCACAACTTCAGCTCCAATTTCAGTGTCCACCACATCGTCAGCTCGAGCTCCTCCTCCAGTTTCTGCCTTGGCAAAAGGAGAAAGGGAACCAAGCGTGGTGCAGGAAAGGGACAGGTGCGTCTCTGTCAGGAAGACGAGCAGTTTGGGCTGGGTCAGTCAGCGGGAAGGCTGCTTTGTTGGAGAAAAGGGCGGAGTGGACCACTCCACCTGGAAACAAGGGGGTTGTGGTACTTTTTTGTAACTGTCTTTCACACCGTGTTTGACGGTAAATCTGCTACAGGATCAGGCTGCTGATATCTTATTGTCAACAAATCCAATGAAAGGGCTGAAAAATTCTGGAAACATTCCATGGAAATTAACAGGAATAACCAGGAATTTACAACAATGAAGATTGGCTCTTTAACAGGACCTTAACTATATTTCTGATTTAGTGTATATCCCAAGATTCCCCAGTTTAACTTTCCAATGGAAAATTTTCCAGAAGGTTAACAAAAAATGACTATGCTACGTCAGGCTCAGTTCCATGTTGGTTTGGGTCTTTTCATTGGATTTTGTTTACAGTTAATGAAATATAGAATTAGCTTTGTTCTTTAATGAACTTACCACTTGATCTTGAGCCGATGATCTAACTCACAGTTTTCCTCAGGTGGAGGTGAAGAAAGCTCGAACAGAAGCGCAGACATCAGGTGAATCCACAGCCAAAACCACGCCTCTTAATGCAAAGACTACACAACCAGAAGGTAGACCAGGGATAAAACCAGCAGGTGTGTTGACACTCATTCAGTCAGACTGTCAGTATCTCTGCGTGCAGAACATGACACAGCGTTTTCTTCTTTCAGAGTCAGGCCCCACCAAAATTCCAGACAGGCCCCGAGAGGACAAATGGATGCGGAAAAATGTGCCATCGTCTTCACTGCCCTCGTCGTCGTTCGCCCACGATGCCGTCGGCTTTGCAGTCCATGTCTGAGAGCAGCCAGCCGTCCTGGATGGAACTGGCAAAAAGAAAATCAATGGCCTGGAGTGATAAGTCCATGGACTGAAAGGGAAACACACATATTGTTGTGTCTGGTGAGAAAAGTGTTGAAGTGTTTGTACACTGAATTTTATTAATTGTAAAGCGTAATGTCAAAGTGAGAGGCAGACAGAGAGAATATATAATATATATATTGAAAGTTCAGTTCAAGCACTTCCAGAGAAAAAAGTATTTCTGTATAACGTTTTGCGACTCAGCGTGTCACTGCTGTTCAATAATAAAATTTCTAACGTTACATTTTTCTGTCATTTGACTTTGAACTGGAGTTTGCACACTCCCTCCACGTCCGGGTACTCCGGCTTCCTCCCACCGTCCAAAGACATGCAGGTTTATTAGTGATTCTCTCCTCCTGGAGGATCCTGAGGGGTTCACAGGCTACATGGGCGAAGTCAGGGGTGTCCAAACTTCTTTTAAAGAGGGCCACATCTAACAGTCCATAATGATACATTATAAAAATGAAGCTTTGGGCTACTGAAATCTGAACTGCTGGCTTGTGATTGGGCCCCAGGCTGGATTTGGACATGCCTGGGTGATGTAGGCCCTCCAGCAGGTTCTGGGTCTGCCCCCGGGGTCTCCTCCTGATGGATATGCCTCCAAAGAAGGCTGCAAAGCTTTAAGTGCCAACATTATTTCACATTTGTGCCATGCTCTGAGTAAATACCTTTAAACCGAGTCATTCAGATCAGGGGTTTGTCGCCGGATGGTTCGGTAGGCTGTCGCTGCAGAATCTGCTCGTGTTAGGAAAACAGACACACGTGAGGTGTAAACAAAAGTGTGTGTGTGTGTGTGTGTGTGTGTGTGTGTGGTGTGTGTGTGTGTGTGTGTGTTGTGTGTGTGTGTGTGAACATGGACCGGAGTTTCATTGATTCAGGTTTTATATCAATAAACAAGCGGGACTCAGTGCTGAAGCTCTGACAGACACAGAGTGCACAGACTGATGCAGCCTGCTGATGGTGAAAGAGAGGAGGTCCAAACTAATGTCGTTAATGGTCGCTACGCCCATGATCACTGTGAACACCGGAGCAGAGGGAGCTCCGCTGCAGGCTGTCCTGCAGGCGAGGAGGCGGCGCTGAGCTCCGGCACAGTTTAATCTGCGGTCGGTGCTGATTTAGTCCAGTTCTGTGATAAAGACTGACAGAGGCGGATGAGTTATGACGTCTGATTGCAGTTATGCAATACGCAATTATGCAATTAGTATTTGATTAGTCTTGAATTAGTTTGTAATTAGTCTGTGTGTGTGTGTGTGTGTGTGTGTGTGTGTGTGTGTGTGTGTGTGTGTGTGTGTGTGTATTTCAATAGTTTCAACACAGAAAGGTTTGCTCGTTCCGCCTAGTTACGGTTGCTAAGGAGCTACTTGGCAGCCGTTGCTAGGGAGCGGGGTTTAGCAACGAGTAGCTTTGATTGGACTCGTGACTCGTGACGTCATCCAAAGATTAAAGGCAAAGTTTTTGGCGAGGGTATAAATAGGACCAGAATCTTTAAGATTTCACCTTCGTTGGGATTTCTCAGAAAACTTCCGTGATAGGACGAGGATGCGAACACGAACAGCACAGACACCATGAGTTCAGCGAACAACGATACGACGGATCAGGAGCCTCCACGGGTCTCACCACAGAGGATCCAGCCACTTGTGATTTGATCGTGGCCCAGCTGACGGCGACACAGTGGGCCAAAGTGACATCCGGATCAGTAGACCAAGAAACTAAAGAAGCCATAACAGGCATGTGTGTGGACTTGGTCAACGCTTTGTGTAAACTTGTTTACGAGGAATTTGAAAATCGCCTCTCACAATCAAAGCGCAAGACCGCAGAAAGCCCAGAGGTGATTATGAGGAGGAAATCCAGAGGTACCTGGGCACCTCCATCACTGACGCCTTTGAGAGCGTGACTGGCAGCCCAGTGTCCAAAAAAGGCAGAAAAGACTGACGGACCTGGTGAGTAAAAGAAGTCACAGAGAGGATCAACTCACCTGCAGAGGTGAGCAGCAGAGGCAGCGAGTTCAAAATCACGCGCAGGCTGCAGATCATCGCAAAACACGTGATCCACCTGCTGAAACACTGCAAGACCAAGATGTCCTGTGCGTCCGGGACACGTACCACTGATTCACAGAGTCCACGAACAGCTGAGCGCACAGTCCGGCAGAGCTGGAGAGTCTTCGGGAGGAGACTCCAGTCTCTATGTTTGGAGCAGAAGACCGTCGCTCCAGTTGGAAGCTTCATGGATACGACCACCGAAGCTGTAAAGCAGATCCTACTGGAACACGTGAGTGACCCAGAAGTGAAATTTAATGCTGACATCTCAGAAGAGGAACATCTGCAGATTGTCAACAGCATTAATGAAAACGCAGATGAAACAGCAAGTGAAATTGCTCAGTACATTGGAGCACAGAGAGGAGTGTGGACTGAATAACGATGGCACACCAAGACCAGATGCCCAGTCCAGCAGGATAGAACTGCTGGAACGTCGTGGCAAACAAGATCAAAATCCTCTTTGTCCGCAAATTTGCTAAGGAGGCCATCGCCACCTTCATGGTGAAGCTGGAGATCAAAACTTGACTGCAGAAAGGCATCACTGGATGTTCTGATTCCAGCAGCAGACAAAGTGGGTGCAGGACATGATCCCAGAAAACCCTGAAGAGTTGTCCCTACAAAACCATGGCCCATCTGCATCAACAACGGCCAACATGAAGCTCATTCTCAGCAGCTGGGGCACATCATATTCGAGAACCTTCAACGTGTCCGCGGAGCTAGGAAGGTAAATCTGGTCACGATCCAAATGGAGGTAGACAGATTCATGAATATGAGGAGGAACTGGCTCTACCAGCAGAGACAGAAACTGACCAAGGTAAACAACCGTGTGTTCAAGAGTCTGAGAAAATTCGGGAGCGCTGGATCTGCCGGAACTGCCAGAGGACATTGTGACACCTGTGGAATCAGCAGCACCTTCCACCACTGCTGAGTCCGTGTCAATGGTGATGAAGACATCATTACCACACCTGTGACTGAACCACGACCACCGTCCATAACCGATGAGCCAGGTGATGAAGACATCTCTACCACACCTGTGACTGAGCCACGACCACCGTCCATAACCGATGAGCCAGGTGATAAGACGTCTCTACCACACCTGGAACTGAGCCACGACCACCGTCCATAACCGATGAGCCAGGTGATAAAGACGTCTCTACCACACCTGTACCTGAGCCAAGACCACCGTCCATAACCGATGAGCCGGGTGTTGCCGATAAAGGCATGTCTGTCAGATCGCCATCCATCGCTGATGAAGACGATGATTACACACCCAAGTTTGAGTGCGTAGGAGCCAGAGTCCCTGATAAGACAGCTCTCAGGGACAGCACCCGACCAAGTGCAAATATGTACCGTGGGCTTTTGGTGACGGCCGTGGTAGACCAGTGCCTGAAGAAGACACAGATCACAGTGTCTAATGATGAAAGCACCAGGATAATTTCAACTCTGAAAGACATGTTTCACATAGGCAATGTAGACTTCCAGCCAACAGGACGCGAGATAAAGGAGACAGCCAAGGCTGTGCACAAGAATCTGTGTGCAACCATGGGTGGCAAAGGCGTGGTTGCGATGAACCTGTTGTCAGAGGACTCAGAATTTTACGAATGTGTGATTGAGACTCTGAAAAGTCAGCTGGCAAAGCCCAAAAGACCGCATCAAGACGTTCTTCACTACACTCCTCCACATAGTGAGCAAGCCATTCGAACGCTGCCCATGCAGCGTATGTGACTAAAAAACACCTGTTGCCGTGGTTTTCTCCGAGTGCTTCGGTTTCTCCACTTAAAAAAACCCCCATCAAAGTAACATCAAAATAACATCAAAGTAACATCAAAGTAACATCTTCCCAGCGACGAGGTCAGGGTTCAGTTCTGGACTTTGACCTCATTGCTGTGAGGAGTTTACAGTGTTCACGGTGTTACTGTGGTTTCCTCCGAGTGCTTCGGTTTCTCCACTTAAAAAAAAAACATCAAAGTAACATCAAAGTAACATCAAAATAACATCAAAGTAACATCAAAGTAACATCAAAATAACATCAAAGTAACATCAAAGTAACATCTTCCCAGCGACGAGGTCAGGGTTCAGTTCTGGACTTTGACCTCGTTGCTGTGAGGAGTTTACAGTGTTCACGGTGTTACTGTGGTTTCCTCCGAGTGCTTCGGTTTCTCCACTTAAAAAAAAAACATCAAAGTAACATCAAAGTAACATCTTCCCAGCGACGAGGTCAGGGTTCAGTTCTGGACTTTGACCTCATTGCTGTGAGGAGTTTACAGTGTTCACGGTGTTACTGTGGTTCCTCCGAGTGCTTCGGTTTTCTCCACTTTTGAATTATTCATTCAAAAAAAAAACCTTAAACAAATCAAAAAAACAAAAAACTAAAATTATTTCTGTTTTCAAATCTTTCTTTTCTCAGTATTTGTAGCACAGATGTAGCTGTGATTGTAGAACAATCTGTATTTGAAAATAATTAAATACATTTCTGGTTTTTCAACATAAACTGAACATATTTGGGTTTTGCCTGTCGCTCACACCAACAAACACATGCTGTCCTGGACATTTTACACAATTTATTCTGATTTTAAATAATAATAATAAAATAATAATAATTAAAAGGTTTTGTTGCAGCGCTGCAAAACAAAATGAAAAAATAATTTCAGAAACTAAACAGTAAACTCTTCAGTTATCACTGAAATAGTTTTGACCGTTAAATCAACATTAAATTCAAGATGAACATCAAGATAATAAATAATGATAATAAATAACTGGGGTCGTTCATTCCACTGCAAAAACATAGAAAACACTTCTGTGACTTTCTATCCTCATGAAAGTGCCAATAAAGAGAGTATTCATGTTTTATTTTCACTGCAGATGATTTGAAATATCACTCATCCTATTTTGTATTGACTGTGCTGTGTTCAGCCTGGACATGATGCACTGGTGCACACAGGGGTTCAGTTCCAGGCGTTGATCCTGTGTTGTTGTTTTGAAACAACAGAAAATAGAAATGAATTGATTTAGTGTGTTCTCACTAACCAGGAGCAGTGACCCAATCCACAGCCACACCACCACAACAGTAGTTACAGAATATGACCAGCAGGTGTCGCACTGCATCAGAGACAGAAATGTGGATATGTTGGCAGCTCCACAACAAACAAACAGATCAGATAATTAAACGTCATTTTAACTGCATCATTATAATAATTCTCTTATTTATGTTAATAAACTCTAGAGTCTAGAAAGTGTTTTGAACTGCAGCATTATGTCAAAATTTGCAGAGGTGTCAAGAGTATTCACATTCATTACCCAAGTAGAAGTATAGATACTCGGGTTTAAAAAAGACTTCTGTAAAAGTATCAACTTTTTACTCAAGTAGAAGTGTAAAAGTACTTCAAAAGTACTTAAAGTATAAAAGTAAAGTAATTTAAAGGGGAAAAAAGCCATCAGATGTTATAGGCCCGGCCCAATGAAAATGAATGCATTTTAGTATAATGCAAATACAGCAAGAACTGCAAGCACCATTCTGCATATGTGTGCTACTGAGCATTAACATGTGTTTTCATGGAGTGGAAGACAGTATATGCCTATAAGTATGGTAATAGTATACATGCTATGTATAACATATTACAGTTATTGTGATGTCAAAATTAATGATTAATCCAAGAATAATAATTCTGGTTTTAAAAGAGGAGTCTCTGCCGCTGACATGTTCACACTTGGCCACATAAAGTCAGTGGACAGTCAGTCTGCAGTCTGGCTGTACTGCAGAGGTGAGGATGTGGAGCTGAGCTCTGGAGGGCTCCGGCCCAATTTAATCTCTGCTTACCTCCTTGGGAGACCAGAATTCCAGCTCAGATAAGCTGGTAAGCAGGTAACTCTTCCCTAAACGTACCTCTTCACAGATTTCCAACAAATCACCACCTCATGAAAACAGCCACAAACCATGCATTCATAACAAAGTGGAAGTTAATGGTGGTTCTATTCTTGACATTCCTATGGTTAGTTCCCTGAATCTCCTGATATGTTAGGAACACTCTGCAGGGTTTTCATCTGCTCAGAGATCTCTGCAAATCTTTCCTACCTGAGATCTTTGTGTGAGATGCATTGGCTGCCAGCCTGAAATTGGAGCAGGGAAAATGACCTGACCATCCGTGTGGGGAAACTGTATAAATCATCTGGTCGCTTTAGCAGCTTGTCACTTCAACTTAAACAGCTCGAAGACACACATCTGAGCTCATGGACTACATAATACTGTTCAATAAAGTAATTCAAACTTGACAAAGTTCTACTTACAAATAAATCTGTGTTGAAATGTTTTTTATTTAAATGAATGTTTGAATATGATACACTTAAAGAGTTCAAGTAGCACACACGTCAACATCAACTGTGTGAATCACACCTTCATTATGTTGTGGAGAAAACTTCCAAAACGTAATGAAACGTAACAACACGGAGACAGCTGCTTGCGAATCCGAACGTAACTTTACTTTACATCTTCACAACCTTTTAGAACCACTCCTGCGTCACTCTTATATCACTGTTACATAGTCAAATCACCAGATCTGGACCCAACCGTCTGTACTTTCTTACAATCATATGTCACATGAGCGTTGTCTATATTGTCTGTGTTTCCCATGAGCCTGCATGGTGTGTATGTGTGTGTGTGTGTGTGCCCGACTCCCTAATCTTGGTCAGGCCGACCTGAAAACAGACTGGCTGAATGTTATCTGGTGGCAGAGAAACATTCAATACTGTCCTAGCTGTGTGTCTTAATGTGTCTATGTGTGTGTCTTTATTATTTTCCCTTCAAAAGTCCATATGCGTCACTCAGAACACCACACTACGTCAGGCTCAGTTCCATGTTGGTTTGGGTCTTTTCATTGGATTTGTTTACAGTTAATGAAATATAGAATTAGCTTTGTTCTTTAGTTAACTTACCACTTGATCTTGAGCCGATGATCTAACTCACAGTTTTCCTCAGGTGGAGGTGAAGAAAGCTCGAACAGAAGCGCAGACATCAGGTGAATCCACAGCCAAAACCACGCCTCTAAGCAAAGACACACAACCAGAAGGAAGACCAGGGATAAAACCAGCAGGTGTGTTGACACTCATTCAGTCAGACAGTCAGTATCTCTGCGTGCAGAAACATGACACAGCGTTTTCTTCTTTCAGAGTCAGGCCCCACCAAAATTCCAGACAGGCCCCGAGAGGACAAATGGATGCGGAAAAATGTGCCATCGTCTTCACTGCCCTCGTCGTCGTCGCCCACGATGCCGTCGGCTTTGCAGTCCATGTCTGAGAGCAGCCAGCCGTCCTGGATGGAACTGGCAAAAAGAAAATCAATGGCCTGGAGTGATAAGTCCATGGACTGAAAGGGAAACACACATATTGTTGTGTCTGTGAGAAAAAGTGTTGAAGTGTTTGTACACTGAATTTATTTAATTGTAAAGCGTTAATGTCAAAGTGAGAGGCAGACAGAGAGAATATATAATATATATATTGAAAAGTTCAGTTCAAGCACTTCCAGAGAAAAAAGTATTTCTGTATAACGTTTTTGCGACTCAGCGTGTCACTGCTGTTCAATAATAAAATTTCTAACGTTACATTTTTCTGTCATTTGACTTTGAACTGGAGTTTGCACGCTCCCTCCACGTCCGTGTACTCGGCTTCCCCTCCCACCGTCCAAAGACATGCAGGTTATTAGTGATCTCTCCTCCTGGAGGATCCTGAGGGGGTTCACAGGCTACATGGGCGAAAGTCAGGGGTGTCCAAACTTCTTTAAAGAGGGCCCACATCTGACAGGCCACAATGATATATTATAAAAGTGAGCTTTGGGCTACATGAAATCTGACTGCTGGCTGTGATTGGGCCCCAGGCTGGATTTGGACATGCCTGGGTGATGTAGGCCCTCCAGCAGGTTCTGGGTCTGCCCCGGGGTCTCCTCCTGATGGATATGCCTCCAAAGAAGGCTTGCAAAGCTTTAAGTGCCAACATTATTTCACATTTGTGCCATGCTCTGAGTAAATACCTTTAAACCGAGTCATTCAGATCAGGGGTTTGTCGCCGGATGGTCGGTAGGTGTCGCTGCAGAATCTGCTCGTGTTAGGAAAACAGACACACGTGAGGTTGTAAACAAAGTGTGTGTGTGTGTGTGTGTGTGTGTGTGTGTGTCAGGGGCGGCCATTGTCCCCGCTCAGTGACATGAGGGCCCGTTACTTTCCCTGGCACTGTTTGCCTGCGTCCTGTGTGTGTGTCAGAGCTACACCCTGCGGAGCTCCGTGTCCTGGGTCGTCTCTTCAGCGAATGTGGTGGAGGACGCGGACCTGTCGGAGGAGGTCGCCCCGGCGATGCTTGGTGGACGGCGCGGGGCTGTGGAAGCAGGCGTACCCGTCCAACGTCCTCGGAGACAGCGAGGAGAGACCCGGAGGAGAGCTGGTGAAGCCGGAGGACGACAATGTGGCGCAGCTCTCCTCCCGACTGTTTTCATATCGGCTGGAGAAGGTGAAGAAGTCCGCCTCCACCAGCACCACCTCCAGCAGCAGTCCTCCACCTCACCAAGAGACCGCCAGGACGGCCAGGTAACTCGCTCATTACAGTGACTGGGGACATCTGGCCACCATCTCCACTCAAGACAAGGTAACACATTCAGCATGCAGACACTGAAGCATGTTTGAATCAGAGAAACATACAGCTCGGACAGATCGGGGGTTGCAAAATTGCGGGAAACTTTCCATGGGAATTAACGGGAATAAACGATCGATTTGCAAAATGAAGGTTGGCCCTTTAACAGTGAGTTTAAATATAGATGGATGAAACATGTTTTAACATCGTCTTGACTCAAACAGCCAGAACAGATTGGCTGCAGGCTGCAGACTGCAGGTACTGCTGTAATGGAACAATGTCCTGAACATGGAATCAAATCCGACTTAACCCGATCGAAAATAATTAAAACCCAATAATGTAAATACATTTTTGTTCGTTTATTCTGCATGTCACCATCAGTCTACACTGCAACGTGGAAAACTTATTCACGACACACACCATCACACATCAACAATACTTCTTTACACTATTATTCTGTTATTATCTATTGTTTGTGAACATTAAAAAACAGACATTTAGTTTCAGTTAACAATGATTTGTTGTGACGGTGCTCACCTGAAGCACTGTGTGTGTGTGTGTGTGTGTGTGTGTGTGTGTGTGTGTGTGTGTGTGTGTGTGTGTGTGTGTATTTCAATAGTTTCAACACAGAAAGGTTTGCTCGTTCCGCCTAGTTACGGTTGCTAAGGAGCTACTTGGCAGCCGTTGCTAGGGGGCGGGGTTTAGCAACGAGTAGCTTTGATTTGACTCGTGACTCGTGACGTCATCCAAAGATTAAAGGCAAAGTTTTTGGCGAGGGTATAAATAGGACCAGAATCTTTAAGATTTCACCTTCGTTGGGATTTCTCAGAAAACTTCCGTGATAGGACGAGGAGGCGAACACGAACAGCACAGACACCATGAGTTCAGCGAACAACGATACGACGGATCAGGAGCCTCCACGGGTCTCACCACAGAGGATCCAGCCACTTGTTGATTTGATCGTGGCCCAGCTGACGGCGACACAGTGGGCCAAAGTGACATCCGGATCAGTAGACCAAGAAACTAAAGAAGCCATAACAGGCATGGTGTGGGACTTGGTCAACGCTTTGTGTAAACTTGTTTACGAGGAATTTGAAAATCGCCTCTCACAATCAAAGCGCAAGACCGCAGAAAGCCCAGAAGGTGATTTATGAGGAGGAAATCCAGAGGTACCTGGGCACCTCCATCACTGACGCCTTTGAGAGCGTGACTGGCAGCCCAGTGTCTCAAAAAAAGTGCAGAAAGACTGACGGACCTGGTGAGTAAAGAAGTCACAGAGAGGATCAACTCACCTGCAGAGGTGAGCAGCAGAGGCAGCGAGTTCAAAATCACGCGCAGGCTGCAGATCATCGCAAACACGTGATCCACCTGCTGAAACACTGCAAGACCAAGATGTCCTGTGCGTCCGGGACACGTACCACTGATTCACAGAGTCCACGAACAGCTGAGCGCACAAGTCCGGCAGAGCTGGCGAGTCTTCGGGAGGAGACTCCAGTCTCTCTGTTTGGAGCAGAAGACCGTCGCTCAGTTGGAAGCTTCATAGGATACGACCACCCGAAGCTGTAAAGCAGAATCCTACTGGAACACGTGAGTGACCCAGAAGTGAAATTTAATGCTGACATCTCAGAAGAGGAAACATCTGCAGATTGTCAACAGCATTAATGAAAACGCAGATGAACAGCAAGTGAAATTGCTCAGTACATTTGGAGCAACAGAGAGGAGTGTGGACTGAATAACGATGGCACACCAAGACCAGATGCCCAGTTCCAGCAGGATAAACTGCTGGAACGTCGTGGCAAACAAGATCAAAATCCCCTCTTTGTCCGCAAATTTGCTAAGGAGGGCCATCGCCACCTTCATGGTGAGCTGAGATTCAAAACTTGACTGCAAGAAGGCATCACTGGATGTTCTGATTCCAGCAGCAGACAAAGTGGTGCAGGACATGATCCCAGAAAACCCTGAAGAGTGTCCCTACAAAACCATGGCCATCTGCATCAACAACGGCCAACATGAAGCTCATCTCAGCAGCTGGGGCACATCATATTCGAGAACCTTCAACGTGTCCGCGGAGCTAGGAAGGTAAATCTGGTCACGATCCAAATGGAGGTAGACAGATTCATGAATATGATGAGGAAACTGGCTTCTACCAGCAGAGACAGAAACTGACCAAAGGTAAACAAACCGTGTGTTCAAGAGTCTGAAGAAAATTCAGGGAGCGCTGGATCTGCCGGAACTTGCCAGAGGACATTGTGACACCTGTGGAAATCAGCAGCACCTTCCACCACTGCTGAGTCAGGTGTCAATGGTGATGAAGACATCATTACCACACCTGTGACTGAACCACGACCCACCGTCCATAACCGATGAGCCAGGTGATGAAGACATCTCTACCACACCTGTGACTGAGCCACGACCCACCGTCCATAACCGATGAGCCAGGTGATAAAGACGTCTCTACCACACCTGGAACTGAGCCACGACCACCGTCCATAACCGATGAGCCAGGTGATAAAGACGTCTCTACCACACCTGTACCTGAGCCAAGACCACCGTCCATAACCGATGAGCCGGGTGTTTGCCGATAAAGGCATGTCTGTCAGATCGCCATCCATCGCTGATGAAGACGATGATTACACACCCAAGTTTGAGTGCGTAGGAGCCAGAGTCCCTGATAAGACAGCTCTCAGGGGACAGCACCCCGACCAAGTGCAAATATGTACCGTGGGCTTTGGTGATGGCCGTGGTAGACCAGTGCCCTGAAGAAGACACAGATCACAGTGTCTAATGATGAAAGCACCAGGATAATTTCAACTCTGAAAGACATGTTTCACATAGGCAATGTAGACTTCCAGCCAACAGGACGCGAGATAAAGGAGACAGCCAAGGCTGTGCACAAGAATCTGTGTGCAACCATGGGTGGCAAAGGCGTGGTTGCGATGAACCTGTTGTCAGAGGACTCAGAATTTTACGAATGTGTGATTGAGACTCTGAAAAGTCAGCTGGCAAAGCCCAAAAAGACCGGCATCAAGACGTTCTTCACTACACTCCTCCACATAGTGAGCAAGCCATTCGAACGCTGCCCATGCAGCGTATGTGACTAAAAAACACCTGTTGCCGTGGTTTTTCTCCGAGTGCTTCGGTTTCTCCACTTAAAAAAACCCCATCAAAGTAACATCAAAATAACATCAAAAATAACATCAAAGTAACATCAAAGTAACATCTTCCCAGCGACGAGGTCAGGGTCAGTTCTGGACTTGACCTCATTGCTGTGAGGAGTTTACAGTGTTCACGGTGTTACTGTGGTTTCCTCCGAGTGCTTCGGTTTCTCCACTTAAAAAAAAAACATCAAAGTAACATCAAAGTAACATCAAAGTAACATCTTCCCAGCGACGAGGTCAGGGTTCAGTTCTGGACTTTGACCTCATTGCTGTGAGGAGTTTACAGTGTTCACGGTGTTTTACTGTGGTTTCCTCCGAGTGCTTCGGTTTCTTCCACTTTGAATTATTCATTCAAAAAAAAAAAACCTAAACAATCAACAAAAAAAACAAAAAACAAAAATTATTTCTGTTTTCAAATCTTTCTTTTCTCAGTATTTGTAGCACAGATGTAGCTGTGATTGTAGAACAATCTGTATTTGAAAATAATTAAATACATTTCTGGTTTTTCAACATAAACTGAACATATTTGGGGTTTTGCCTGTCGCTCACACCAACAAACACATGCTGTCCTGGACATTTTACACAATTTATTCTGATTTTAAATAATAATAATAAAATAATAATAATTAAAAGGTTTTGTTGCAGCGCTGCAAAACAAATGAAAAAATAATTTCAGAAAACTAAACAGTAAACTCTTTCAGTTATCACTGAAATATGTTTGACCGTTAAATCAACATTAAATTCAAGATGAACATCAAGATAATAAATAATGATAATAAATAACTGGGTCGTTCATTCCACTGCAAAACATAGAAAACACTTCTGTGACTTTCTATCGTCATGAAAGTGCCAATAAAGGAGAGTATTCATGTTTTATTTTCACTGCAGATGATTTGAAATATCACTCATCCTACTTGTATTTGACTGTGCTGTGTTCACGCCTGGACATGATGCACTGGTGCACACAGGGGTTCAGTTCCAGGCGTTGATCCTGTGTTGTTGTTTGAAACAACAGAAAATAGAAATGAATTGATTTAGTGTGTTCTCACTAACCAGGAGCAGTGACCAATCCACAGCCACACACCACAACAGTAGTTACAGAATATGACCAGCAGGTGGTCGCACTGCATCAGAGACAGAAATGTGGATATGTTGGCAGCTCCACAACAAACAAACAGATCAGATAATTAAACGTCATTTTAACTGCATCATTATAATAATTCTCTTATTTATGTTAATAAACTCTAGAGTCTAGAAAGTGTTTGAACTGCAGCATTATGTCAAAATTTGCAGATGGTGTCAAGAGTATTCACATTCATTACCCAAGTAGAAGTATAGATACTCGGGTTTAAAAGACTTCTGTAAAAGTATCAACTTTTTACTCAAGTAGAAGTGTAAAAGTACTTCAAAAGTACTTAAAGTATAAAAGTAAAAGTAATTTAAAGGGGAAAAAAGCCATCAGATGTTATAGGCCCGGCCCAATGAAAATGAATGCATTTTAGTATAATGCAAATACAGCAAGAACTGCAAGCACCATTCTGCATATGTGTGCTACTGAGCATTAACATGTGTTTCATGGAGTGGAAGACAGTTATATGCCTATAAGTATGGTAATAGTATACACGCTATGTATAACATATAACAGTATTGTGATGTCAAAATTAATGATTAATCCAAGAAATAATAATTCTGGTTTTAAAAGAGGAGTCTCTGCCGCTGACATGTTCACACTTGGCCACATAAAGTCAGTGGACAGTCAGTCTGCAGTCTGGCTGTACTGCAGAGGTGAGGATGTGGAGCTGAGCTCTGGAGGGCTCCAGCCCAATTTAATCTCTCCTTACCTCCTTGGGAGACCAGAATTCCAGCTCAGATAAGCTGGTAAGCAGGTAACTCTTCCCTAAACGTACCTTTTCACAGATTTCCAACAAATCACCACCTCATGAAAACAGCCACAAACCATGCATTCATAACAAAGTGGAAGTTAATGGTGGTTCTATTCTTGACATTCCTATGGTTAGTTCCCTGAATCTCCTGATATGTTAGGAACACTCTGCAGGGTTTCATCTGCTCAGAGATCTCTGCAAATCTTTCCTACCTGAGATCTTTGTGTGAGATGCATTGGCTGCCAGCCTGAAATTGGAGCAGGAAAATGACCTGACCATCCGTGTGGGGAAACTGTATAAATCATCTGGTCGCTTTAGCAGCTTGTCACTTCAACTTAAACAGCTCGAAGACACACATCTGAGCTCATGGACTACATAATACTGTTCAATAAAGTAATTCAAACTTGACAAAGTTCTACTTACAAATAAATCTGTTGAAATGTTTTTTTATTTAAATGAATGTTTGAATATGATACACTTAAAGAGTTCAAGTAGCACACACGTCAACATCAACTGTGTGAATCACACCTTCATTATGTTGTGGAGAAAACTTCCAAAACGTAATGAAACGTAACAACACGGAGACAGCTGCTTGCGAATCCGAACGTAACTTTACTTTACATCTTCACAACCTTTTAGAACCACTCCTGCGTCACTCTTATATCACTGTTACATAGTCAAATCACCAGATCTGGACCCAACCGTCTGTACTTTCTTACAATCATATGTCACATGAGCGTTGTCTATATTGTCTATGTGTTTCCCATGAGCCTGCATGGTGTGTGTGTGTGTGTGTGTGTGTGCCCGACTCCCTAATCTTGGTCAGGCCGACCTGAAAACAGACTGGCTGAATGTTATCTGGTGGCAGAGAAACATTCAATACTGTCCTAGCTGTGTGTCTTAATGTGTCTATGTGTGTGTCTTTATTATGTTCCCTTCAAAAGTCCATATGCGTCACTCAGAACACCACACTACGTCAGGCTCAGTTCCATGTTGGTTTGGGTCTTTTCATTGGATTTGTTTACAGTTAATGAAATATAGAATTAGCTTTGTTCTTTAGTTAACTTACCACTTGATCTTGAGCCGATGATCTAACTCACAGTTTTCCTCAGGTGGAGGTGAAGAAAGCTCGAACAGAAGCGCAGACATCAGGTGAATCCACAGCCAAAACCACGCCTCTAAGCAAAGACACACAACCAGAAGGAAGACCAGGGATAAAACCAGCAGGTGTGTTGACACTCATTCAGTCAGACAGTCAGTATCTCTGCGTGCAGAAACATGACACAGCGTTTTCTTCTTTCAGAGTCAGGCCCCACCAAAATTCCAGACAGGCCCCGAGAGGACAAATGGATGCGGAAAAATGTGCCATCGTCTTCACTGCCCTCGTCGTCGTCGCCCACGATGCCGTCGGCTTTGCAGTCCATGTCTGAGAGCAGCCAGCCGTCCTGGATGGAACTGGCAAAAAGAAAATCAATGGCCTGGAGTGATAAGTCCATGGACTGAAAGGGAAACACACATATTGTTGTGTCTGTGAGAAAAGTGTTGAAGTGTTTGTACACTGAATTTTATTTAATTGTAAAGCGTTAATGTCAAAGTGAGAGGCAGACAGAGAGAATATATAATATATATATTGAAAAGTTCAGTTCAAGCACTTCCAGAGAAAAAAGTATTTCTGTATAACGTTTTTGCGACTCAGCGTGTCACTGCTGTTCAATAATAAAATTTCTAACGTTACATTTTTCTGTCATTTGACTTTGAACTGGAGTTTGCACACTCCCTCCACGTCCGGGTACTCCGGCTTCCTCCCACCGTCCAAAGACATGCAGGTTTATTAGTGATTCTCTCCTCCTGGAGGATCCTGAGGGGTTCACAGGCTACATGGGCGAAGTCAGGGGTGTCCAAACTTCTTTTAAAGAGGGCCACATCTGACAGTCCATAATGATACATTATAAAAGTGAAGCTTTGGGCTACATGAAATCTGACTGCTGGCTGTGATTGGGCCCCAGGCTGGATTTGGACATGCCTGGGTGATGTAGGCCCTCCAGCAGGTTCTGGGTCTGCCCCGGGGTCTCCTCCTGATGGATATGCCTCCAAAGAAGGCTGCAAAGCTTTAAGTGCCAACATTATTTCACATTTGTGCCATGCTCTGAGTAAATACCTTTAAACCGAGTCATTCAGATCAGGGGTTTGTCGCCGGATGGTCGGTAGGTGTCGCTGCAGAATCTGCTCGTGTTAGGAAAACAGACACACGTGAGGTTGTAAACAAAAGTGTGTGTGTGTGTGTGTGTGTGTGTGTGTGTGTCAGGGGCGGCCATTGTCCCCGCTCAGTGACATGAGGGCCCGTTACTTTCCCCTGGCACTGTTTGCCTGCGTCCTGTGTGTGTGTCAGAGCTACACCCTGCGGAGCTCCGTGTCCTGGGTCGTCTCTTCCAGCGATGTGGTGGAGGACGCGGACCTGTCGGAGGAGGTCGCCCCGGCGATGCTGGTGGACGGCGCGGGGCTGTGGAAGCAGGCGTACCCGTCCAACGTCCTCGGAGACAGCGAGGAGAGACCCGGAGGAGAGCTGGTGAAGCCGGAGGACGACAATGTGGCGCAGCTCTCCTCCCGACTGTTTTCATATCGGCTGGAGAAGGTGAAGAAGTCCGCCTCCACCAGCACCACCTCCAGCAGCAGTCCTCCACCTCACCAAGAGACCGCCAGGACGGCCAGGTACATCGCTCATTACAGTGACTGGGGACATCTGGCCACCATCTCCACTCAAGACAAGGTAACACATTCAGCATGCAGACACTGAAGCATGTTTGAATCAGAGAAACATACAGCTCGGACAGATCGGGGTTGCAAAATTGCGGGAAACTTTCCATGGGAATTAACGGGAATAAACGATCGATTTGCAAAATGAAGGTTGGCCCTTTAACAGTGAGTTTAAATATAGATGGATGAAACATGTTTTAACATCGTCTTGACTCAAACAGCCAGAACAGATTGGCTGCAGGCTGCAGACTGCAGGTACTGCTGTAATGGAACAATGTCCTGAACATGGAATCAAATCCGACTTAACCCGATCGAAAATAATAAAACCCAATAATGTAAATACATTTTTGTTCGTTTATTCTGCATGTCACCATCAGTCTACACTGCAACGTGGAAAACTTATTCACGACACACACCATCACACATCAACAATACTTCTTTACACTATTATTCTGTTATTATCTATTGTTTGTGAACATTAAAAACAGACATTTAGTTTCAGTTAACAATGATTTGTTGTGACGGTGCTCACCTGAAGCACTGTGTGTGTGTGTGTGTGTGTGTGTGTGTGTGTGTGTGTGTGTGTGTGTGTGTGTGTGTGTATTTCAATAGTTTCAACACAGAAAGGTTTGCTCGTTCCGCCTAGTTACGGTTGCTAAGGAGCTACTTGGCAGCCGTTGCTAGGGGGCGGGGTTTAGCAACGAGTAGCTTTGATTTGACTCGTGACTCGTGACGTCATCCAAAGATTAAAGGCAAAGTTTTTGGCGAGGGTATAAATAGGACCAGAATCTTTAAGATTTCACCTTCGTTGGGATTTCTCAGAAAACTTCCGTGATAGGACGAGGAGCGAACACGAACAGCACAGACACCATGAGTTCAGCGAACAACGATACGACGGATCAGGAGCCTCCACGGGTCTCACCACAGAGGATCCAGCCACTTGTTGATTTGATCGTGGCCCAGCTGACGGCGACACAGTGGGCCAAAGTGACATCCGGATCAGTAGACCAAGAAACTAAAGAAGCCATAACAGGCATGTGTGTGGACTTGGTCAACGCTTTGTGTAAACTTGTTTACGAGGAATTTGAAAATCGCCTCTCACAATCAAAGCGCAAGACCGCAGAAAGCCCAGAGGTGATTTATGAGGAGGAAATCCAGAGGTACCTGGGCACCTCCATCACTGACGCCTTTGAGAGCGTGACTGGCAGCCCAGTGTCCAAAAAAAGTGCAGAAAGACTGACGGACCTGGTGAGTAAAGAAGTCACAGAGAGGATCAACTCACCTGCAGAGGTGAGCAGCAGAGGCAGCGAGTTCAAAATCACGCGCAGGCTGCAGATCATCGCAAAACACGTGATCCACCTGCTGAAACACTGCAAGACCAAGATGTCCTGTGCGTCCGGGACACGTACCACTGATTCACAGAGTCCACGAACAGCTGAGCGCACAAGTCCGGCAGAGCTGGAGAGTCTTCGGGAGGAGACTCCAGTCTCTCTGTTTGGAGCAGAAGACCGTCGCTCAGTTGGAAGCTTCATGGATACGACCACCGAAGCTGTAAAGCAGATCCTACTGGAACACGTGAGTGACCCAGAAGTGAAATTTAATGCTGACATCTCAGAAGAGGAACATCTGCAGATTGTCAACAGCATTAATGAAAACGCAGATGAAACAGCAAGTGAAATTGCTCAGTACATTTGGAGCAACAGAGAGGAGTGTGGACTGAATAACGATGGCACACCAAGACCAGATGCCCAGTCCAGCAGGATAAACTGCTGGAACGTCGTGGCAAACAAGATCAAAATCCTCTTTGTCCGCAAATTTGCTAAGGAGGCCATCGCCACCTTCATGGTGAAGCTGAGATCAAAACTTGACTGCAAGAAGGCATCACTGGATGTTCTGATTCCAGCAGCAGACAAAGTGGTGCAGGACATGATCCCAGAAAACCCTGAAGAGTGTCCCTACAAAACCATGGCCATCTGCATCAACAACGGCCAACATGAAGCTCATTCTCAGCAGCTGGGGCACATCATATTCGAGAACCTTCAACGTGTCCGCGGAGCTAGGAAGGTAAATCTGGTCACGATCCAAATGGAGGTAGACAGATTCATGAATATGATGAGGAACTGGCTCTACCAGCAGAGACAGAAACTGACCAAGGTAAACAACCGTGTGTTCAAGAGTCTGAAGAAAATTCAGGGAGCGCTGGATCTGCCGGAACTGCCAGAGGACATTGTGACACCTGTGGAATCAGCAGCACCTTCCACCACTGCTGAGTCAGGTGTCAATGGTGATGAAGACATCATTACCACACCTGTGACTGAACCACGACCACCGTCCATAACCGATGAGCCAGGTGATGAAGACATCTCTACCACACCTGTGACTGAGCCACGACCACCGTCCATAACCGATGAGCCAGGTGATAAAGACGTCTCTACCACACCTGGAACTGAGCCACGACCACCGTCCATAACCGATGAGCCAGGTGATAAAGACGTCTCTACCACACCTGTACCTGAGCCAAGACCACCGTCCATAACCGATGAGCCGGGTGTTGCCGATAAAGGCATGTCTGTCAGATCGCCATCCATCGCTGATGAAGACGATGATTACACACCCAAGTTTGAGTGCGTAGGAGCCAGAGTCCCTGATAAGACAGCTCTCAGGGACAGCACCCGACCAAGTGCAAATATGTACCGTGGGCTTTTGGTGATGGCCGTGGTAGACCAGTGCCTGAAGAAGACACAGATCACAGTGTCTAATGATGAAAGCACCAGGATAATTTCAACTCTGAAAGACATGTTTCACATAGGCAATGTAGACTTCCAGCCAACAGGACGCGAGATAAAGGAGACAGCCAAGGCTGTGCACAAGAATCTGTGTGCAACCATGGGTGGCAAAGGCGTGGTTGCGATGAACCTGTTGTCAGAGGACTCAGAATTTTACGAATGTGTGATTGAGACTCTGAAAAGTCAGCTGGCAAAGCCCAAAAAGACCGGCATCAAGACGTTCTTCACTACACTCCTCCACATAGTGAGCAAGCCATTCGAACGCTGCCCATGCAGCGTATGTGACTAAAAAACACCTGTTGCCGTGGTTTTCTCCGAGTGCTTCGGTTTCTCCACTTAAAAAAAACCCCATCAAAGTAACATCAAAATAACATCAAAATAACATCAAAGTAACATCAAAGTAACATCTTCCCAGCGACGAGGTCAGGGTTCAGTTCTGGACTTTGACCTCATTGCTGTGAGGAGTTTACAGTGTTCACGGTGTTACTGTGGTTTCCTCCGAGTGCTTCGGTTTCTCCACTTAAAAAAAAAACATCAAAGTAACATCAAAGTAACATCAAAGTAACATCTTCCCAGCGACGAGGTCAGGGTTCAGTTCTGGACTTTGACCTCATTGCTGTGAGGAGTTTACAGTGTTCACGGTGTTACTGTGGTTTCCTCCGAGTGCTTCGGTTTCTCCACTTTTGAATTATTCATTCAAAAAAAAAAAACCTAAACAAATCAAAAAAACAAAAAACAAAAATTATTTCTGTTTTCAAATCTTTCTTTTCTCAGTATTTGTAGCACAGATGTAGCTGTGATTGTAGAACAATCTGTATTTGAAAATAATTAAATACATTTCTGGTTTTTCAACATAAACTGAACATATTTGGGTTTTGCCTGTCGCTCACACCAACAAACACATGCTGTCCTGGACATTTTACACAATTTATTCTGATTTTAAATAATAATAATAAAATAATAATAATTAAAAGGTTTTGTTGCAGCGCTGCAAAACAAAATGAAAAATAATTTCAGAAACTAAACAGTAAACTCTTCAGTTATCACTGAAATATGTTTGACCGTTAAATCAACATTAAATTCAAGATGAACATCAAGATAATAAATAATGATAATAAATAACTGGGTCGTTCATTCCACTGCAAACATAGAAAACACTTCTGTGACTTTCTATCGTCATGAAAGTGCCAATAAAGGAGAGTATTCATGTTTTATTTTCACTGCAGATGATTTGAAATATCACTCATCCTACTTTGTATTTGACTGTGCTGTGTTCAGCCTGGACATGATGCACTGGTGCACACAGGGGTTCAGTTCCAGGCGTTGATCCTGTGTTGTTGTTTGAAACAACAGAAAATAGAAATGAATTGATTTAGTGTGTTCTCACTAACCAGGAGCAGTGACCCAATCCACAGCCACACCACCACAACAGTAGTTACAGAATATGACCAGCAGGTGTCGCACTGCATCAGAGACAGAAATGTGGATATGTTGGCAGCTCCACAACAAACAAACAGATCAGATAATTAAACGTCATTTTAACTGCATCATTATAATAATTCTCTTATTTATGTTAATAAACTCTAGAGTCTAGAAAGTGTTTGAACTGCAGCATTATGTCAAAATTTGCAGAGGTGTCAAGAGTATTCACATTCATTACCCAAGTAGAAGTATAGATACTCGGGTTTAAAAAGACTTCTGTAAAAGTATCAACTTTTTACTCAAGTAGAAGTGTAAAAGTACTTCAAAAGTACTTAAAGTATAAAAGTAAAAGTAATTTAAAGGGGAAAAAAGCCATCAGATGTTATAGGCCCGGCCCAATGAAAATGAATGCATTTTAGTATAATGCAAATACAGCAAGAACTGCAAGCACCATTCTGCATATGTGTGCTACTGAGCATTAACATGTGTTTCATGGAGTGGAAGACAGTTATATGCCTATAAGTATGGTAATAGTATACACGCTATGTATAACATATAACAGTATTGTGATGTCAAAATTAATGATTAATCCAAGAAATAATAATTCTGGTTTTAAAAGAGGAGTCTCTGCCGCTGACATGTTCACACTTGGCCACATAAAGTCAGTGGACAGTCAGTCTGCAGTCTGGCTGTACTGCAGAGGTGAGGATGTGGAGCTGAGCTCTGGAGGGCTCCAGCCCAATTTAATCTCTCCTTACCTCCTTGGGAGACCAGAATTCCAGCTCAGATAAGCTGGTAAGCAGGTAACTCTTCCCTAAACGTACCTTTTCACAGATTTCCAACAAATCACCACCTCATGAAAACAGCCACAAACCATGCATTCATAACAAAGTGGAAGTTAATGGTGGTTCTATTCTTGACATTCCTATGGTTAGTTCCCTGAATCTCCTGATATGTTAGGAACACTCTGCAGGGTTTCATCTGCTCAGAGATCTCTGCAAATCTTTCCTACCTGAGATCTTTGTGTGAGATGCATTGGCTGCCAGCCTGAAATTGGAGCAGGAAAATGACCTGACCATCCGTGTGGGGAAACTGTATAAATCATCTGGTCGCTTTAGCAGCTTGTCACTTCAACTTAAACAGCTTCGAAGAACACACATCTGAGCTCATGGACTACATAATACTGTTCAATAAAGTAATTCAAACTTGACAAAGTTCTACTTACAAATAAATCTGTTGAAATGTTTTTTATTTAAATGAATGTTTGAATATGATACACTTAAAGAGTTCAAGTAGCACACACGTCAACATCAACTGTGTGAATCACACCTTCATTATGTTGTGTGGAGAAAACTTCCAAAACGTAATGAAACGTAACAACCACGGAGACAGCTGCTTGCGAATCCGAACGTAACTTTACTTTACATCTTCACAAACCTTTAGAACCACTCCTGCGTCACTCTTATATCACTGTTACAATAGTCAAATCACCAGATCTGGACCCAACCGTCCTGTACTTTCTTACAATCATATGTCACATGAGCGTTGTCTATATTGTCTATGTGTTTCCCATGAGCCTGCATGGTGTGTGTGTGTGTGTGTGTGTGTGCCCGACTCCCTAATCTTGGTCAGGCCGACCTGAAAACAGACTGGCTGAATGTTATCTGGTTGGCAGAGAAACATTCAATACTGTCCTAGCTGTGTGTCTTAATGTGTCTATGTGTGTGTCTTTATTATGTTCCCTTCAAAAGTCCATATGCCGTCACTCAGAACACCACAATACGTCAGGCTCAGTTCCATGTTGGTTTGGGTCTTTTCATTGGATTTGTTTACAGTTAATGAAATATAGAATTAGCTTTGTTCTTTAGTTAACTTACCACTTGATCTTGAGCCGATGATCTAACTCACAGTTTTCCTCAGGTGGAGGTGAAGAAAGCTCGAACAGAAGCGCAGACATCAGGTGAATCCACAGCCAAAACCACGCCTCTAAGCAAAGACACACAACCAGAAGGAAGACCAGGGATAAAACCAGCAGTGTGTTGACACTCATTCAGTCAGACAGTCAGTATCTCTGCGTGCAGAAACATGACACAGCGTTTTCTTCTTTCAGAGTCAGGCCCCACCAAAATTCCAGACAGGCCCCGAGAGGACAAATGGATGCGGAAAAATGTGCCATCGTCTTCACTTGCCCCTCGTCGTCGTCGCCCACGATGCCGTCGGCTTTGCAGTCCATGTCTGAGAGCAGCCAGCCGTCCTGGATGGAACTGGCAAAAAGAAAATCAATGGCCTGGAGTGATAAGTCCCTGGACTGAAAGGGAAACACACATATTGTTGTGTCTGTGAGAAAAGTGTTGAAGTGTTTGTACACTGAATTTTATTTAATTGTAAAGCGTTAATGTCAAAGTGAGAGGCAGACAGAGAGAATATATAATATATTATTGAAAAGTTCAGTTCAAGCACTTCCAGAGAAAAAAGTATTTCTGTATAACGTTTTTTGCGACTCAGCGTGTCACTGCTGTTCAATAATAAATTTCTAACGTTACATTTTTCTGTCATTTGACTTTGAACTGGAGTTTGCACACTCCCTCCACGTCCGGGTACTCCGGCTTCCTCCCACCGTCCAAAGACATGCAGGTTATTAGTGATTCTCTCCCTCCTGGAGGATCCTGAGGGGTTCACAGGCTACATGGGCGAAGTCAGGGGTGTCCAAACTTCTTTTAAAGAGGGCCACATCTGACAGTCCATAATGATCATTATAAAAGTGAAGCTTTGGGCTACATGAAATCTGACTGCTGGCTGTGATTGGGCCCCCAGGCTGGATTTTGGACATGCCTGGGTGATGTAGGCCCTCCAGCAGGTTCTGGGTCTGCCCCGGGGTCTCCTCCTGATGGATATGCCTCCAAAGAAGGCTGCAAAGCTTTAAGTGCCAACATTATTTCACATTTGTGCCATGCTCTGAGTAAATACCTTTAAACCGAGTCATTCAGATCAGGGGTTTGTCGCCGGATGGTCGGTAGGTGTCGCTGCAGAATCTGCTCGTGTTAGGAAAAACAGACACACGTGAGGTTGTAAACAAAGTGTGTGTGTGTGTGTGTGTGTGTGTGTGTGTGTGTCAGGGGCGGCCATTGTCCCGCTCAGTGACATGAGGGCCCGTTACTTTCCCCTGGCACTGTTTGCCTGCGTCCTGTGTGTGTGTCAGAGCTACACCCTGCGGAGCTCCGTGTCCTGGGTCGTCTCTTCCAGCGATGTGGTGGAGGACGCGGACCTGTCGGAGGAGGTCGCCCCGGCGATGCTGGTGGACGGCGCGGGGCTGTGGAAGCAGGCGTACCCGTCCCAACGTCCTCGGAGACAGCGAGGAGAGACCCGGAGGAGAGCTGGTGAAGCCGGAGGACGACAATGTGGCGCAGCTCTCCTCCCGACTGTTTTCATATCGGCTGGAGAAGGTGAAGAAGTCCGCCTCCACCAGCACCACCTCCAGCAGCAGTCCTCCACCTCACCAAGAGACCGCCAGGACGGCCAGGTACATCGCTCATTACAGTGACTGGGGACATCTGGCCACCATCTCCACTCAAGACAAGGTAACACATTCAGCATGCAGACACTGAAGCATGTTTGAATCAGAGAAACATACAGCTCGGACAGATCGGGGTTGCAAAATTGCGGGAAACTTTCCATGGGAATTAACGGGAATAAACGATCGATTTGCAAAATGAAGGTTGGCCCTTTAACAGTGAGTTTAAATATAGATGGATGAAACATGTTTTAACATCGTCTTGACTCAACAGCCAGAACAGATTGGCTGCAGGCTGCAGACTGCAGGTACTGCTGTAATGGAACCAATGTCCTGACCATGGAATCAAATCCGACTTAACCCGATCGAAAATAATAAAACCCAATAATGTAAATACATTTTTGTTCGTTTATTCTGCATGTCACCATCAGTCTACACTGCAACGTGGAAAACTTATTCACGACACACACCATCACACATCAACAATACTTCTTTACACTATTATTCTGTTATTATCTATTGTTTGTGAACATTAAAAACAGACATTTAGTTTCAGTTAACAATGATTTGTTGTGACGGTGCTCACCTGAAGCACTGTGTGTGTGTGTGTGTGTGTGTGTGTATTTCAATAGTTTCAACACAGAAAGGTTTGCTCGTTCCGCCTAGTTACGGTTGCTAAGGAGCTACTTGGCAGCCGTTGCTAGGGGGCGGGGTTTAGCAACGAGTAGCTTTGATTTGACTCGTGACTCGTGACGTCATCCAAAGATTAAAGGCAAAGTTTTTGGCGAGGGTATAAATAGGACCAGAATCTTTAAGATTTCACCTTCGTTGGGATTTCTCAGAAAACTTCCGTGATAGGACGAGGAGCGAACACGAACAGCACAGACACCATGAGTTCAGCGAACAACGATACGACGGATCAGGAGCCTCCACGGGTCTCACCACAGAGGATCCAGCCACTTGTTGATTGATCGTGGCCCAGCTGACGGCGACACAGTGGGCCAAAGTGACATCCGGATCAGTAGACCAAGAAACTAAAGAAGCCATAACAGGCATGTGTGTGGACTTGGTCAACGCTTTGTGTAAACTTGTTTACGAGAATTTGAAAATCGCCTCTCACATCAAAGCGCAAGACCGCAGAAAGCCCAGAGGTGATTTATGAGGAGGAAATCCAGAGGTACCCTGGGCACCTCCATCACTGACGCCTTTGAGAGCGTGACTGGCAGCCCAGTGTCCAAAAAAAGTGCAGAAAGGACTGACGGACCTGGTGAGTAAAGAAGTCACAGAGAGGATCAACTCACCTGCAGAGGTGAGCAGCAGAGGCAGCGAGTTCAAATCACGCGCAGGCTGCAGATCATCGCAAAACCACGTGATCCACCTGCTGAAACACTGCAAGACCAAGATGTCCTGTGCGTCCGGGACACGTACCGCTGATTCACAGAGTCCACGAACAGCTGAGCGCACAAGTCCGGCAGAGCTGGAGAGTCTTCGGGAGGAGACTCCAGTCTCTCTGTTTGGAGCAGAAGACCGTCGCTCAGTTGGAAGCTTCATGGATACGACCACCGAAGCTGTAAAGCAGATCCTACTGGAACACGTGAGTGACCCAGAAGTGAAATTTAATGCTGACATCTCAGAAGAGGAACATCTGCAGATTGTCAACAGCATTAATGAAAACGCAGATGAAACAGCAAGTGAAATTGCTCAGTACATTTGGAGCAACAGAGAGGAGTGTGGACTGAATAACGATGGCACACCAAGACCAGATGCCCAGTCCAGCAGGATAAACTGCTGGAACGTCGTGGCAAACAAGATCAAAATCCTCTTTGTCCGCAAATTTGCTAAGGAGGCCATCGCCACCTTCATGATGAAGCTGAGATCAAAACTTGACTGCAAGAAGGCATCACTGGATGTTCTGATTCCAGCAGCAGACAAAGTGGTGCAGGACATGATCCCAGAAAACCCTGAAGAGTGTCCCTACAAAACCATGGCCATCTGCATCAACAACGGCCAACATGAAGCTCATTCTCAGCAGCTGGGGCACATCATATTCGAGAACCTTCAACGTGTCCGCGGAGCTAGGAAGGTAAATCTGGTCACGATCCAAATGGAGGTAGACAGATTCATGAATATGATGAGGAACTGGCTCTACCAGCAGAGACAGAAACTGACCAAGGTAAACAACCGTGTGTTCAAGAGTCTGAAGAAAATTCAGGGAGCGCTGGATCTGCCGGAGCTGCCAGAGGACATTGTGACACCTGTGGAATCAGCAGCACCTTCCACCACTGCTGAGTCAGGTGTCAATGGTGATGAAGACATCATTACCACACCTGTGACTGAACCACGACCACCGTCCATAACCGATGAGCCAGGTGATGAAGACATCTCTACCACACCTGTGACTGAGCCACGACCACCGTCCATAACCGATGAGCCAGGTGATAAAGACGTCTCTACCACACCTGGAACTGAGCCACGACCACCGTCCATAACCGATGAGCCAGGTGATAAAGACGTCTCTACCACACCTGGAACTGAGCCACGACCACCGTCCATAACCGATGAGCCAGGTGATAAAGACGTCTCTACCAAACCTGTACCTGAGCCAAGACCACCGTCCATAACCGATGAGCCGGGTGTTGCCGATAAAGGCATGTCTGTCAGATCGCCATCCATCGCTGATGAAGACGATGATTACACACCCAAGTTTGAGTGCGTAGGAGCCAGAGTCCCTGATAAGACAGCTCTCAGGGACAGCACCCGACCAAGTGCAAATATGTACCGTGGGCTTTTGGTGACGGCCGTGGTAGACCAGTGCCTGAAGAAGACACAGATCACAGTGTCTAATGATGAAAGCACCAGGATAATTTCAACTCTAAAAGACATGTTTCACATAGGCAATGTAGACTTCCAGCCAACAGGACGCGAGATAAAGGAGACAGCCAAGGCTGTGCACAAGAATCTGTGTGCAACCATGGGTGGCAAAGGCGTGGTTGCAATGAACCTGTTGTCAGAGGACTCAGAATTTTACGAATGTGTGATTGAGACTCTGAAAAGTCAGCTGACAAAGCCCAAAAAGACCGGCATCAAGACGTTCTTCACTACACTCCTCCACATAGTGAGCAAGCCATTCGAACGCTGCCCATGCAGCGTATGTGACTAAAAAACACCTGTTGCCGTGGTTTTCTCCGAGTGCTTCGGTTTCTCCACTTAAAAAAAAACCCATCAAAGTAACATCAAAGTAACATCAAAATAACATCAAAGTAACATCTTCCCAGCGACGAGGTCAGGGTTCAGTTCTGGACTTTGACCTCATTGCTGTGAGGAGTTTACAGTGTTCACGGTGTTACTGTGGTTTCCTCCGAGTGCTTCGGTTTCTCCACTTAAAAAAAAAACATCAAAGTAACATCAAAGTAACATCAAAGTAACATCTTCCCAGCGACGAGGTCAGGGTTCAGTTCTGGACTTTGACCTCATTGCTGTGAGGAGTTTACAGTGTTCACGGTGTTACTGTGGTTTCCTCCGAGTGCTTCGGTTTCTCCACTTTTGAATTATTCATTCAAAAAAAAAAACCCTAAACAAATCAAAAAAACAAAAAACAAAAATTATTTCTGTTTTCAAATCTTTCTTTTCTCAGTATTTGTAGCACAGATGTAGCTGTGATTGTAGAACAATCTGTATTTGAAAATAATTAAATACATTTCTGGTTTTTCAACATAAACTGAACATATTTGGGTTTTGCCTGTCGCTCACACCAACAAACACATGCTGTCCTGGACATTTTACACAATTTATTCTGATTTTAAATAATAATAATAAAATAATAATAATTAAAAGGTTTTGTTGCAGCGCTGCAAAACAAAATGAAAAAATAATTTCAGAAACTAAACAGTAAACTCTTCAGTTATCACTGAAATATGTTTGACCGTTAAATCAACATTAAATTCAAGATGAACATCAAGATAATAAATAATGATAATAAATAACTGGGTCGTTCATTCCACTGCAAAACATAGAAAACACTTCTGTGACTTTCTATCGTCATGAAAGTGCCAATAAAGGAGAGTATTCATGTTTTATTTTCACTGCAGATGATTTGAAATATCACTCATCCTACTTTGTATTTGACTGTGCTGTGTTCAGCCTGGACATGATGCACTGGTGCACACAGGGGTTCAGTTCCAGGCGTTGATCCTGTGTTGTTGTTTGAAACAACAGAAAATAGAAATGAATTGATTTAGTGTGTTCTCACTAACCAGGAGCAGTGACCCAATCCACAGCCACACCACCACAACAGTAGTTACAGAATATGACCAGCAGGTGTCGCACTGCATCAGAGACAGAAATGTGGATATGTTGGCAGCTCCACAACAAACAAACAGATCAGATAATTAAACGTCATTTTAACTGCATCATTATAATAATTCTCTTATTTATGTTAATAAACTCTAGAGTCTAGAAAGTGTTTGAACTGCAGCATTATGTCAAAATTTGCAGAGGTGTCAAGAGTATTCACATTCATTACCCAAGTAGAAGTATAGATACTCGGGTTTAAAAAGACTTCTGTAAAAGTATCAACTTTTTACTCAAGTAGAAGTGTAAAAGTACTTCAAAAGTACTTAAAGTATAAAAGTAAAAGTAATTTAAAGCACACACGTCAACATCAACTGTGTGAATCACACCTTCATGGTCTGAATCGCAGCAACGATCCCACGATGGAGGGAGACCACCAAGAAGAAGACAACACATGAATGGACATCAGACCAGTGGAGATGTGGACTTGCTTTGCTCGTGACACTGTTGGGCGAATTATTCAAAAATCCAAGGCCAAGCACTGCCACCACAGCGTCCTGCAGTGACATGCCATCCCATCTGGTTTGAGCTTAGTCAGACCAACATTTGTTTTTCTGACCCGAAACACTCCTCCAGGCGATGTAAGCGATATTTGACTAGAAGAAGTAGAGCGATGGATTAGATAACCCAGCTGAGAGGGTTTGGAAAGAGTTGGACAAATGAACAAATTGAAAGGAAATGACGAGCCTTTTCAACCATTTTATGTATTTAGTAATTCTGTTTAGTCGTTGTATTTTAGTAAGATTCACACCTGTTTAGACCCTTTTAATTTTGCATTATCACTGATGTTCTTTGGTAATGTCCTACTTTGTTGCACAGATCAAAGGTCTCCCCTTTGGGAACATCTTCTCGGTGAGTGATGGACCGCTGGACAACAGCACCGGAGTCATCTATTTTTATGTGACTCCGATGGACAACACCGTGTCGGACCTGAAAAATAATCCCTACGCGTCTCTCACGTTCTCAGAGGCTGAGGGAGAATTCTGCAGGTACGTTCAACTTTTAATGTTACTTCCACGGCTCAAAGGTGCCAAGTAAATACTATCCAGCCCCATAGTTTGCTGTTTTGGTAATTTGACTAAGATGGTTCTTGGTAGAGCTTATTATTTTCTAACATCATATCAAAGTTAATACAAAAAGAGTTGGCACAAAGTAAGCTTGGAGCTTTTTGGGCCGTGGAGTAGTTGCCAGCTGAAATAAAAGGACTGCGAGTTACTAAGAGGCTCCAAAGAAAAAAAAGCTATCTCTATTGTTGTCAGCTAGTGATAGGGAGGAGAAGGCCTGCAAAAGCTCCATTATATAAAGTTTATTTTGGTGCCAGTTAAACTGAGAGGCAGCTGTAGCAACAGACTGTCATCATCTAAAATGAATGAAATGAGAAAATATTTGCACAGAAGTCATTTTCGTTTTCTTAGTCAAAGTAAAAAAAGTCTGACATGTTTCTCGATTAGGAAGCAGTGCAGAGTCAGATTCATGGCATTCCTGGAATTTAATCCAGTGTTGTATCAAAAGATGTTTTAATATATTACTGGTGTTTCCATCCTTAACTGAAATCATCATTTTACAGACATTACAATGAGCACTGTTCTCGTCTTTCTACGTGAAATGAAGCCATGCTTTGTTTTCTTCCTCTCCACTATGAGTTTCAGGTGGGGAGGAAGAAGAGTAGATACAGAGTTTGAAGTCATTGTTTTGTAACGTGCAGCTGTCAGTAAAAATGTGCTGGCACCGATTAATAAAGACTGAAAAAGAAAGTTTGGATTCGTATGATTCCAGTGAGTAAGACAGTTTGAGGGTTACGGTGCTAACATGTCCTCTTGAAGGCAGATGGTGTACGATCCAGAGGATCCGAGGTGTGCTCGACTCACACTAACAGGCAAGATGGTGGAGGTTGTCCCGGAGGAGCTCGTGTTTTGCAAAGGAAGCAATGTTCTCAAGGTAAACCCAGCTAATGGGACAACTGTGGTCTGGTTTCACCAAAGATGATCCATATCACTGGTACTTGAAATGTGTTACCTTCTGTCATAAAGTATCTTAGATGACGTGTCTTTATGTATCGCTCTTGTTTCTGCAGACATCCCGTGATGGCAAAGTGGCCAGTGGGACACAAGTGGTTCTTCATGAAGCTGGAGTTGGTCCAGGTCTGGCTGCAGGACTGGATCGGAGGCGTATCACTCATCCCGCTGGAGGACTATTTCAAAGCTACGCCTTTCTGAGCAGACATTCCTCTTCTCTGCATCATGTTGACCTTCACAGATGGAGAATACTTTAGAAATCTTTTTCAAACACTGTTGCTATTTTAATTTGTGATTATTTTTTCTCTCTTTTGCAAACCTCAAACTAAGTTTCCTGTGTTTGATGTGTGAATGTATTAAAAGTCAATAAGCTAATTAAATGTACCTGTGAGAAGATTCTATAACATTTAATATATTCTTTTTAAACACTGACATCTTATGGGTGTGCATTAAAATGTGTGTGCTGTTTGAAAAATAAATGAATGTTGGCACACTGTATTGTAAATGTATTTTTAGGTTCCCAGCCTTTACATGGACGTACAAGACATTTGCAATCAAAACAAGTAATGCCCCGAGCAGGTCACATGATGCACAACAGAAATATACACACAGCCCTGCTCTCAGATATTACAGCTATAAGACTGACTGAAACACACGCGAGGCTCGGCTGTTCCTTTAAACACAGCAAACACAAAGACACCTCTTATGTTGTTGGTCTGCATTCATCCGACATAGAACACAAGTCAGGACATTCATTCATCTTATGAAAGAGCCTTTTTTATTATTTATAATGTTGTGATATGTTGGACAAAAAGTGTATTTCATCTTCAACCTGGAAGTTTCCACCACCAGAGGCGAGAAGCCACATCTCATCTGGACACAGACAGCACTAACTATTAGTATAGTATTAATGGGAATTTTGAAGATTAAACTAAACTTTTAAGGATCCAATACTTGAAAAAATAACACAGGTTGTCGTGTGATTTGGTCGCTGGATGTCGTGCTGTTTGATGATTGAACATGTTGGACACACTTGAAGCTTCTTGTAATTTCATGGCGCTGAGACCTTGAAAAAACTCAGTTGTAATCAGTAAACTCAGACACAGAGCTGCCATGTAATTAAATTAATCATTAAAAAAGACAGACTCCAGTTATGTACTGCGCCACACAGTTAGTTGCTTTTATTTTGAAAGTTCGTACCGGAAGATGTGCTTGTACAACGCTGTCTGACGTGACCGGCAGCATCTGCTCGTCGTTATTAACGGTTAAAATATATTTTCAACAGGTTTGTGATCCCGTTAACGGAACCTGACACCCTAACAGTGTGAAACTACAGAAAAAAATCTTTACATAAAGTCGCCGTCGTAACTTTGAACTCACCGCTGCTCTCGCTCTGTCCGCCTCGCTCCTCCGCTCGCGCGCAGCAGGTAGCCTTAAATATCGCGAGAACACGCCGCTAAATTTCAGTTAAAGCGCCGTTACGACCGTTAAAAGTTATCTAAAATGGCGTCACCGTTAAAGAAATAGACAGGTAACGGGTAACGGTGAGGGTAACACGGAGAGAGGAGGAGGTGGAGGCCGGGTCGGTCAGTGCTGCTTTTATTTTTTTAAACCAATCTGTTGCCAGCTGAAGCGGAATCAACGTGATTTTTGAGGCGTTGCCGCTGGGCCACCGTCAGAGGCGGGCCAGCCTACCCCGGAGGATCCGCCGTCACACACTCGAAATGCCTCCTGCTTACTGTAACTTGTAGCTAACGGCTGCCTGTTAAGATAAATACATATAGACACACGTCACAATGGACTGTGTCGGCAGCTAGCTCGTCCTCATCCACACCGACCATGTAAGCTGTCTAGTCACGGAAGGCAGTTGACTCGTGACTGATATCGCCGCGGTAGGACGGTACAGGAGGAGCCCCCCGAACAACGACGAGAGACAGACGCAACCGAACCCGACCGACAGAGGCTCGAAGGATGGCTGATCCGCTCACACTCTCCCTCCCCAGCAGCGCACAAGTCCGGGTCCGTAGTCCCCGTTGACTGGAGCTCTTTATTTACCGTGTGACTCCTCCGTATGTCTGCTCCCGCATCCGTCTGAAGGCTGAGAGGAGCGGAGAGGAGGAGCGGAGGGGAGGCAGCAGGCAGCTCCGGGGTCCCCGACACTCATGCCCGAGGAGAGGCATCGCTGAAATGAGATGAGGCTCAGAAATGGAACTGTGGCCACTGCGATTATTTTCTTCACGTCGTTCCTCAGCCTGTCCTGGTACACAGCGTGGCAGAATGGCAAAGGTAAGGCGCTTCATGTATGTCACGCACCGCACCAACATGTTAAAGGGTAGGAGGAGGTGGAGGAGGTGGAGGAGGTGGAGGGAGGGCGGCCTGCCGGACATGCGAGCTGACGTGGGGCCGGCGGCAGCATGTCGTAGGACGGACAGCAGGTGTTGCCGTCCGTCCTGGTTCTATCCAGCAGATTGATATTAACGGGCAACGTGCCGACCCACACTGAGTCCTGGTGGTGCAACGAACATTACACAAGAAGAACTCATTGGTGTGTGGTTGGTTTATTTATATATATATATATATATATAATATATATATATATATATATATAATATATAGTATGCGTTTTCACAGATTGACTGATCTGTAGTCAGTCCGTGTCTCCTGCTCATAACCACACAGAGCTGGTTTCATTCAGCTTAGCAGCACCAGGAACAGAACTCACACCATCAGTGCTTTAACCGTCCTGTGAACACATGAAGCTCCGTCCTGTGAACACATGAAGCTCCGTCTGTGAACACATGAAGCTCCGTCCTGTGAACACATGAAGCTCCGTCTGTGAACACATGAAGCTCCATCTGTGAACACATGAAGCTCCGTCTGTGAACACATGAAGCTCCATCTGTGAACACATGAAGCTCCGTCTGTGAACACATGAAGCTCCATCTGTGAACACATGAAGCTCCGTCTGTGAACACATGAAGCTCCGTCTGTGAACACATGAAGCTCCGTCTGTGAACACACGAAGCTCCATCTGTGAACACATGAAGCTCCGTCCTGTGAACACATGAAGCTCCGTCCTGTGAACACATGAAGCTCCGTCTGTGAACACATGAAGCTCCGTCCTGTGAACACATGAAGCTCCATCTGTGAACACATGAAGCTCCGTCTGTGAACACATGAAGCTCCGTCTGTGAACACATGAAGCTCCGTCCTGTGAACACATGAAGCTCCGTCCTGTGAACACATGAAGCTCCGTCTGTGAACACATGAAGCTCCGTCCTGTGAACACATGAAGCTCCGTCCTGTGAACACATGAAGCTCCGTCCTGTGAACACATGAAGCTCCGTCTGTGAACACATGAAGCTCCGTCTGTGAACACATGAAGCTCCGTCTGTGAACACATGAAGCTCCGTCTGTGAACACATGAAGCTCCGTCCTGTGAACACATGAAGCTCCATCTGTGAACACATGAAGCTCCGTCCTGTGAACACATGAAGCTCCGTCTGTGAACACATGAAGCTCCGTCCTGTGAACACATGAAGCTCCGTCCTGTGAACACATGAAGCATCCGTCCTGTGAACACATGAAGCTCCGTCCTGTGAACACATGAAGCTCCGTCCTGTGAACACATGAAGCCCGGGGTGCTTCCTCTGGCCTGGGTTGAACCCGGTCCATGTTGGGGAGGGCTGTGGGGCCCTTTAGTGACTTATTATCAGCAGAGTGTAAATAATTGCAGCCTTTAGATAAATTCCAGCCAAGGGTTCATTAGTGATTACAGTGGAGCTTATCAGCTTGATAAAATATTTTCCTTTAAATGGAGTCCAATGGAGCACGGCTGAGAGAGTGCAGGCAGAGGCTGATGTGTGTGATAAGTAAAGGTCAAGTGACCGACTTCTTGTCCCGTCTGCTGGACCTGTTGATGCAATGCTGTAAAGTCTGTGTGAGATACTGAGAGCAGACGTGTTTCTTTGTGTAATCGAAGGTTCATTTCAGTTTGACTCCAGGATGTGTCAAGCGTTCGTGTTCTGGGGTTTAAACAGGGTGCGAGGAGTAATGAAGATCCTTTTTTGGCCTTGTAGTGAAAGCTGAGTATTGATTTCTACCATAAACTCTGGGCAGCGTTTGTTTTGTTCTCTGAAGGCCACTGCCACTAATAACACCGGTCCTGAAGCTGGAAAAGTTGCATTCTTGGTCGCACAAGGCCGGGCTGTTTTTCATTCTTTCAGTGACCGATGTGACGCTGAAGTGTCCTGAGCTGGGGAGGGGGTCAAACGAAGGAGACACAGTTCACTCTAGACGCTGACTAAGCCCGTCTTTCAGATAGAAATGGGAGTATTCACATGCTGTCATGTACTTCACTCTGTATTTCACAGGCGCCATGCCTCTTTCCTGAACACATCCATGTCCCACATCGTCTCTGCCTGCAGTTAGAGATGGCTTCTCCTCTTGATGCTGCCCATGTTGGGTGTTTAGAGCGTACTTGGCCTCGGGCCTTTTTGTTTCTCTGAATATAAAATGTTCCAAACCTGTTCTAGTTGTCGTCCACAGAGAGAAACACACTCGTGACTCACTCTGTGCTTCAGTTACTGGTGGTGTTGTTTCAGGGCGTAGAGGTAATCTTAGGCTAAGTTTTCACCCCTCTTGCTTTCGACAAGCCCGTCTTGTTTCCCGATCACTTGACTGCTGTGAATGAGAGCCGTGCCAGTCAGCTGTCCAAACACTCCATGTTGAATGACTCTCCAGAATGTGTACTTCTCTGTCAGAGTCTGCCTCCCATCCTCACTCGCTCTCTGTTGTCTCTGCGGTTATTGCAAATAAAACCTCAACAATACAGACGAGCAGCACCCAGATAGTGATAGCATTGGTGGTAAGTTGATGCAGTGTGCAATGTGGTTGTTTATTACCTGGCAGCATTAGTCTGTGTTTACACTACACTAACACTGACAGTGTAAAGAATGGACAAGCAGATCTGTGACCTGTCAATCAAAGCGTCCACGCTCTGAACCCTGCATAACTTTAAGCCTTAATATAAAGTGAACAGGTGAGCTGTGTATAAATTCACCCTCAGTACAGTTGTCATGAACATCATTTGACATTTGAACATGGGGACTTATGGAGACTCTCACTTCTGGAACCAGCCTCAAGTGGACGTTAGAGGAACGTTGATTTGGTTCACTTCCCCCGACACGGAGGTACAAGAAATACGTCCAGCATCAGGACATGACGGCAGCACAGCGTGGGTGTAACGAGTTTAACGAGTGCTTTGATCGCTTCATTCAGGAAGTCTCGTTGTGAGTCATCACGCACAGTGAAATATCAGCAGTATCGTCATGGACATGATGATACCTTCAGTCCTGAGTCAGTGAGGTCCATCAGGCTGTTCAGGAGAACAGTCGTCTTAGTGTTAGTCTCCATGTTAGACTTCTTTGTGTTGTGATGTTGCTATCGTTGTGAGTGCTATATTAATGCTTCCTCTGTGGTTTGCAGCCCCGAGCTGCTCATGGCTTCAGTAGATTTAGTGAGATCATTACCGAGCACATCGTTTTAATTTTTTTGTTGTGCAAATGGAATTTCCCTCCTTGCTTAGCTTGAACCCGAGCGCTCTCCTTCCTCTGTTTAAAGCTCCAAGGGATTTTTTTCGTTCATCATCACATTTAACACAATGGGCTAAAAATAGCACAAGTGATTACAGCGAAGGAGCAGGGCTGGTAGAACGGAGGAGAATATGACCGGCTCACTGGGCTTCTCTGATCTGTAGCGTCTTGTTATGCAGTGTGTGTGAAGTGAGTGTGTGAGTGTGAGTGTGAGTGTGTGTGAGAGGAAGGTGTCCTGCCCAGACAAAATCCTAAGTGGGCCTGGAAGCAGGATGAGAGTAAAAGGCCGAATCTTACAAGAGAAGCGGATGAGTGGAGCCCTGAGGTGGAGAGAAGATGGAGAGAAAGGACCACAGTGCTGACAAGGCAGGGAGACAGACACAGCACACACACAACAAGCACACACACACACACACACACACACACACACACACACACACACACACTCTGTTTGGTCTAAACAGGAACAGGCGTCTTCAGCTTTTGCCCAGTTAAACGATTGTTGTTTCCCTCCTCGTGCTCTGTTCGCTTCCTGTTGGCCACACCTGCTGTTCATTCATTAAGCCTGGGCCTCTGCTAACTTCATTCCAGATGTCACATCATTTCTACAAGCCATCGTCGGGCTCAAACTGTCTCAGCGTGGTACAGACTCACACCTACACAAGTGTCCGTAACTGGCTGCGGTGAAGGTGACAATGTTTTCATTCACCAAGTAGCAATGAGGGGTAGATACACGTCACAAGGAATTGACAAATTGTGAGCAGATACAGATCGAGATCCCTCCATGCAGATGTGGAAAGAAACCAGATAACCACAGTACGATTCATGCAACCATGCCGCAGATATGTTTAAAAATGTTCCCACTGAAACCAGACCGCCCACATCAAGAAGCAAAGTGTCAGCTTATAGTCTAACGAACGGTGTCGAGCATTTTCTTTAACGTAGCACCGCTTCAAAGTGGCAGTGGACGAGAGGCGGGGTACATCCTGTTCACGTCATCGCAGGGCAGCACAGAGCCACCAATGAACCTATTAACTGCCTGTCTTTTGACTGCTGGAGGAAGCCAGAGACACAAAGAGAACACACAGTGAGCCGGGAACCTTCTTGCTGTGAGGTGACAGTGCTAACCACTGCACCACTGTGCCGACAGAATACAGTAACATCCATCCATCTTCTGTAACTGAGGGAGGCTGGAGCCAATCCCAGCTGACTTAGGGCCAGCTCATCACAGGGCGCATCGAGACAAACAACCATTCACGCCTACTTAAACTCGCTGAGACTTGGTCATTATTTTGGTTCATGTTCTTCTAAATATGTGAATACGCTGTGTAGGTGTTGATTCCCCTTTGAGGTGTTTTATTTTGAAAATCGAGCGGCTTCTCATGCTGTTTTCTGGTGCCTGACTTCCTTTCAGCTGGAGCTGCTCTGTTCAGAACTGATGTGGTCCATCAAAAATAGAACAGCCGTGTATAACTCCAGCAGCCACGCGCACACACACACACACCCACGGCCCGGTGGAATTAGGGGGGTTAGAGTCACGATAAACCTGTTAAGAATACGGGAAGGTTCAAACCTGCCTCCTAACCACTGCCCCACTGTGCTGCCAGAATACAGTCACACGTCCTTTAGAAGGTCCCAAGGTGACCTTGATCATACCTGAGAAGGTGAGGTGTTGATCAGTTAGTTGACTGTCAGAAATAGTGACTGTTTTCAGCTCTAAAATGAGTTTTTGTGTAATAAACTCACAGCTCTGGATTGCAACTGGATCTCGTTCAGTAATTGATTGGTGACATCCCTGAGAGAAAAACACTGATGGGCCTGCTCTGGCTGACAGCGGCCTTACAGGAGCCAAATGGAGCCAGACGAGTGGAAGTAAGCCGTGCGGGGGCCACGCTCAGACAGACAGCAGGCTGCACAGCTTATCATGAATCGCAGCACAGTAGAGGAAGACGAGTGGGTGTAGGTCAGCAGGAACAATGAGCCCATGGTGAAGAAGCAGCATTAGGAATCTGGGTTGGATAGTTGCCAAAGGGGCAAATGTTAGTCTGGCGTCTTCTGATGTGACTTCACGATTTGTCCCGGCGACCCTTTGACTCCACCCACGAGGTGAAAGGTGGTGTGGTGTGTTTGAAAAGGGGGACAGAGGGACAGAGGGACAGAGGGACAGAGGGACAGAGGTACAGAGGTGTGCATTTTCTCTTTCTGCAAACTACATGAAGCGTTGGGGAGTATCGCTCGCCTACTCATGGATCGACTTGCACTTCTCTTCAGGGAAATACCACAAAAATCAATATTACTACTCTGTGCGTGTGCAGGATTATTTATGCGTTTGGGTGCTTTGTGTGTGTGTGTGTGTGTGTGTGTAGATGCAGAGTTTACCTGATCAGACGGTTTAACCAAAAAAAGTTGAACAAACTGACATTTGTGTGCCATGAATGAGTCACAGTACAGTATGAGTCCTCATTCGTCTGAGTCACATTTCTGATCTGTTAATTTACAGAAGCAGAACAAAGACAACATTCCACTTTTCATCTTATTTCATGTCAAGTTTGTTGTTTTGCACCATCTGCCCTATTTAAGAGATAATAGCCTGGTTAGGAGCTTTGTGCTGCGCAGCAGCTGCAGCAGCGTGGCCAGCAGGTGCAACACTTGACAGGCTTCATACACGCATAATGCATGTACACATGTTTCCCATCATTCCCATCATTCCCATGTTTCCCATCATTCCCATGTTTCCCATGTGGCAGCCAGTTTGAAGACATGTGTTTCTGCCAAAGGTCACAGTTTAATGACGGCTGTTATACAAAGAGGAAGCGTTAATGCGAGTCTAACTCTAACCGCCTCTGTATGAAGAGAAACTGAAAGTGTTTCTGTACGTGGAGCATGGGCGAGATTTGTCAGCTTCTGAAGAGCGAGACGTGTCAGAAAAAGCTGAGGGCCACGCCTGTATGCGAAGAAACAACGTGATGTTTCAAGAAGAGCACAAAGACTAAAAAACAAGTCCAAAGGTTATAAATCCACCAACCAGCAACTCTGGCTATAAAACCTGAGTCAGGATCAGCTGATTCCAGCAGGAGAAGGTACTTCCTGTGAATTACTGGGACGTCGTTGTCATTTTTCAGTGACCATCACAAACAAAACTTTCATTTATTCTCATCGTGTCTGGATGGCAGCAGAAATCTCTCAGAGGGATTTAACAAACCAAATCCATGAAACACAGAGTTTCCTCTGAATGAACAGCTGGTGTTGAATCATCTGTATATCTGGAGCTGAGTGTGTTTAAAGGAAACTTAATCACCACCTTTTCTCTAAAGAAGTTTAACGGTGACTTCCAGCTTTGGTTGAAGGGGAAGCTGCTAAACATGAAGGTGAACTTTGTTTGGATGATCTCTGATTGAGAGTTGAATCGGGGTTGTGTGTATTTCTAAGTGAAAGTACAACATCTCCATATTACGTACTTGCAACTCACTCATGCAAAAAATACTGCAACATAACTGCACATCAGCACTCATGAACCTGCAGTCAGCAGCGTGCATCAGCAAGGCAGGCGGAGGTCAAGGACAAGATCGCCTCGAGGCTTCTGATGAGCTAACGATCGACTGATGAAACTCTTTAACGGCGCCTTTTCTCTGCACCGGAGCTCATCCTCGCCCTCTCTGGGGAGTTTCAGACACTTGAAGTCACTGAGGTGATAGTGAGTAAGCACAATGCCACAACAGCACATTGTAAGTGTGAATCAATGACATGAAAGACATTCACTGCCCGTAAACCTGCGTTCCTCTTTCCTGGGAAACCATTCTTAATTTAGCTTCAGAACTTCCCAGATGACATGAGCCATGATCAGATACGAGCTTCATGTGTGTTAAAGAAGTCTGAACACATCTGTCTGCTTTGGTAGAATTCATACAGTAAAAGTCAAAATGTAAATGATGTTTTAAGGACTACAGTGTGCACGTCTCTGTCTGAGTCCTTGTTTCATTGTTGAACAGCCATTAAATATCCGACTCCCCATTCCTCCCACGTATCTCATTAATAAATCAAATAAACTGAGCAAATGAATCAGCGATGGCACGTCAAGGCAGAATATCACAGGAGAGAGGAGAGCGACGGGTAAACGAGAAGAAAGGGAGAGAGGACACGAGTGTACGTCAGGACTGAAGCTCTGAGCTCTGAACATCTCCTACAGAGCAGAGAAGAATAATGAGACGTTAGAGCAGGACGTCCGATTGTTTAACGCAGTGTTTGTCCAACATCAGAAAGTATTCGTCTCTCCACCGTCATGACACGTTAAGATTCTGTTAACCAGTTTTTACCGTTAAAAACAAGTTATGCAAACTGCTCTACCTGCGTGAAAGTGATCCTGTATCAGGCTGAACTCTTTTAAAATGACATCCCAGTGTAGAATTTTTATGTTTTTATCTTTTTTCAAAAATGATTAATTCATTAAATTATTCATTTCCACCAGGCGGTCGTGTACCACCAGTGGAACTCGAACCGCAGTTTGAGAAGCCGTGCCTTAGTGCGTTTTGTACCTGTTCAGTCATCAGTGTTGCTTGAAGTTTATGTTGATGCGTGATATTAAACGTGACATTCAAATGTCAGGAGACTTGTGTAAACACTGCCGACGTACCTCTGCCTCGGCACGCTGCTCGGGTAATGGGCGAGGCCCTTCTTTGTCATGTGACACGATACGTACAACAGCCGACCCCGTCTGAGCACAGAGAGCGTAGAGCTCAGCACTGCAGGTCTTTGTTTTTGTGCATGGTGGGATTACAGGTGTGGTTTCAACTCGACCGGCCTGGAGTCCTGCAATCAAAGCACCGACCTGAAGATGAAAGTCTGGTTTTAGTTTGAAGCTGACCCCCTTTTCATGAGGCTCGGGCCAAATGACAGCATCTGTCTGTGTGTCTTAGAGATCAACATCCAGGAGGAACAACATGGTTCTGTGCCGGAGAGGAGAGAGGGCAGAGTGGACGGACAATAGCTCAGTCAGAGACAGAGTGATGGAGAGGGGGGAGATAAAGGGAGGCTGGGTTTTGTTGTGGCGGAGGGCTCTCAGAAGGACACAATAAATCTGCCTGCAGAGGGAAGATCAGAGACCGGCCCACAATACCACACACACACACAACACACACACACACACACCTGAGATGGTCCTTTGTACTCAAATCAAGTCATTTCTAAACCTCCCGACAGTAATTACAATTCTAATGAATTTTATTTATATAGAAAGAGACATAAGTAACCAACGAACTCATCAAGATGAGCTGCAAGACCAGCCGAGCACAGACACTCCTGAGTTTCACAGTTTCACAGCCGCTCTTCTTTCACACTTAAAGCTAAACTTCTGTTTCCTGATAAGAACTCACGAGGACCGGTTCTGCCCCGAAACCTCAAAGGTCATTTCCAGTAGAAATGTGCAGCCAGCATTGCCAATACATCTCTGCTCCTGAGCGCTGTGTCATTGTCGATAAGGAGTTTAGAGAAATTCATCGTGTGTCTCACCAACCTGGAAACCTGTTTTAGAAAAGATCCCATTAGGACGGTCTTGCCTCTCATCCGGGGCTGGATCGCAGTGGCAGCAGGTGGCCGCCCTCCAGGGTGTCCTCCCAGTTGGATGAACCTCCAAAGAAGGCGCCTGGGAGGGCATCCCAATCAGATGTTGAAGCACCTCAGCTGGCTCCTTTGGACGTGAAGGAGCAGCAGCTCTACTCCCTCTGGGTGTCCGAGCTCCTCACCCCATCTGTAGGGCTGAGCCCAGACACCCTGAGGGTTGGAACGTAGATGGACTGGAATGGTCCGGTACAGCGTCCACGGTATTGCAGATGTTGCACAGATCTTCCCCCTGTGGGCTCACCACCTGCAGGTAGAGGCAGAGGTGTGCTTTGACTATATGACTGTGAGACCTGAAGCAGCACAATCATTGACATAACCTGTTTAAGAACACGTATCCTATCAGGTGTTTCCAGATTAAAGAAACTGTCTCGTATGTGCTTTGTCAGCGCTCTGCTGTACGGTGTTTGCTGCTGATGCCATTTAAAGTCTTCAGTGTTCCAGCTGAGCATATGAAAACGGCACTATAGTGAAATATAAGCTGCAATTGACTGAGATCAGACTGTACGTCATGTTTAATGTCCAAAGTCCTGACAGACCTGCGCTCTTCTAAGTGTTGGAAGTGTTGGTGGTTGCCAAAGTCTGTCAGATGTTTCCTTTGTGTGCCGTTGTGTCGTCCGTATCTCTCTCTCCCTGCTTTCCTGCCTGTCGTCTGCTGCCCTGTCATATCAAATACTCAGATGTGTTTCCTTTGTGGCTGAATGCTGCTTTCCATGGAAGTGTTCCTTTTACCAGATCATCGTCGCCCATTGGTTTGTAGACAACAGCGTCACTGTTTTGTTGTTTTCTGAAGCATGAAGGTGTCGAACCATCGCTCGACTTTATCTCTAACTAAGTGACAGCCTGACCACAGCCGTCCAGATAAACAGGCAGCGTGCGGCAGTAAACAGATTCATATTTATAAGCAGCGACCAGTTTCCTAAACCTGGTGACTCACTGAGAAAGATTTAATCACACGGTAGCCACGCCCTGCTCAATCATCTGTTCCCCTTAAAATGAGCATAAATAAAGTATACTTCATGTGTTACTGTGTGTTACTGTGTTTTAATGTGTGTTACAGTGTGTTACTGTGTGTTACTGTGTTTTAATGTGTTTTACTGTGTTTTACTGTGTGTTACTGTGTGTTACAGTGTGTTACTGTGTTTTAATGTGTTTTACTGTGTGTTACTGTGTGTTACAGTGTGTTACTGTGTGTTACAGTGTGTTACTGTGTGTTACTGTGTGTTACTGTGTGTTACTGTGTGTTACAGTGTGTTACTGTGTGTTACTGTGTGTTACTGTGTTTTAATGTGTTTTACTGTGTGTTACTGTGTGTTACTGTGTTTTAATGTGTTTTACAGTGTGTTACAGTGTGTTACTGTGTGTTACTGTGTGTTACTGTGTTTTAATGTGTTTTACTGTGTGTTACTGTGTGTTACTGTGTTTTAATGTGTTTTACTGTGTTTTACTGTGTGTTACTGTGTGTTACTGTGTGTTACAGTGTGTTACTGTGTGTTACAGTGTGTTACAGTGTGTTACTGTGTGTTACTGTGTGTTACAGTGTGTTACTGTGTGTTACTGTGTTTTAATGTGTTTTACAGTGTGTTACAGTGTGTTACTGTGTGTTACAGTGTGTTACTGTGTGTTACAGTGTGTTACTGTGTTTTAATGTGTTTTACTGTGTTTTACTGTGTGTTACTGTGTGTTACTGTGTGTTACTGTGTTTTACTGTGTTTTACAGTGTGTTACAGTGTGTTACTGTGTGTTACAGTGTGTTACTGTGTGTTACAGTGTGTTACTGTGTTTTAATGTGTTTTACTGTGTTTTACTGTGTGTTACTGTGTGTTACTGTGTTTTAATGTGTTTTACAGTGTGTTACAGTGTGTTACTGTGTGTTACAGTGTGTTACTGTGTGTTACAGTGTGTTACTGTGTTTTAATGTGTTTTACTGTGTTTTACTGTGTGTTACTGTGTGTTACTGTGTGTTACTGTGTTTTACTGTGTTTTACAGTGTGTTACAGTGTGTTACTGTGTGTTACAGTGTGTTAATGTGTTTTACAGTGTGTTACAGTGTGTTACTGTGTGTTACAGTGTGTTACTGTGTTTTAATGTGTTTTACTGTGTTTTACTGTGTGTTACTGTGTGTTACTGTGTGTTACAGTGTGTTACAGTGTGTTACTGTGTGTTACTGTGTGTTACAGTGTGTTACTGTGTGTTACTGTGTTTTAATGTGTTTTACTGTGTGTACTGTGTGTTACTGTGTGTTACTGTGTGTTACTGTGTTTTACTGTGTGTTACTGTGTGTTACTGTGTGTTACTGTGTGTTACAGTGTGTTACAGTGTGTTACTGTGTTTTAATGTGTTTTACTGTGTGTTACAGTGTGTTACTGTGTGTTACAGTGTGTTACTGTGTGTTACTGTGTGTTACAGTGTGTTACTGTGTTTTAATGTGTTTTACTGTGTGTTACAGTGTGTTACAGTGTGTTACTGTGTGTTACAGTGTGTTACAGTGTGTTACTGTGTGTTACAGTGTGTTACAGTGTGTTACAGTGTGTTACTGTGTTTTACTGTGTGTTACTGTGTGTTACTGTGTGTTACAGTTTTTGGTTACTGTGTGTACGGTCGTGGCTTTGGAACAGGTTTCATTGTAAAAGCTTCTATCCTGTCTGTGTGCCCCGTGAGGAGCGAGCTACTCGTACAGGATGTACCCCGCCCTTTCCGCTCCAAGTCAGAATGTGGATGGACGTTTCACGCACTAACGTACCTCATCTGTCTCCTTCACAGAGAAGCTGATAGCATACCAGAGGGAGTTCCATGCCTTGAAAGAGCGCCTTCGTGTGGCAGAGCACCGACGCTGCAGCGCTCGTCCGAGCTCAACAACATTCTCGAGCAGTTCAGACGCGCCATCGCTGAGACCAACAGCAGCAAAGATGCCCTCACAAACTTCTCAGGTAACTGACGCCGAGCTCAGGGGGAAGCACCAGCTCTGAACAGCTTGTTTCTAATGAAACAAACTTCCTCTTGTGGTCATCTCAAGTCATTGTTAGAACCATTATTCAATCTCTCAACCCTAAAAACCGCCGGAGGTGTTAGAAAGCCCAACTGACTGCAGAGCTCCACCTATAAGACTGTCTGCACAGCACATAGTTCACATTAGAAATATACAAGTCTGTTGTTTTGTGCTTATGTTGCAGCTTTGATGGCAGTTTTAAATGAAAATTGCGTTTCACATTTAGTTTCATGATTAAAGCTGAAAATGATCAGTCAGTTTAAATCAGGCTGTTCTGCTGTCTTAGACTTTGAACTGGAACATTTAATTATGCTGTGAGGTTATTCATATTCTCAGATTTTCGTTGGTGTCGTGTGAAATATTTTCTCCAGCGTTTCTGTAGTTATCGCTGTTCTACACAGCACTACTGAACAGTGGTGCAGCACAGTCAGCCCTCCTGTCATAATCTATTCGCTGAAACTGAGAACACTCCACTTTCTCTGTGCCCGCTTTTCAGATGAGACACAGAAACTACTGAAGGAGCTCGCAAATAGGAAACCTCTCCAGGTGCAAATATCTACCACCCACCTGCCTCACCTTCTCAACTAATGAGGGCAGCCTGCACCCCCGCTGTGCAGGTTGGTCTCGGCCGCACAGGAGGTAAGAGCGCGTGTGCGAGTGCTGCAGATTCTGTAACTTCTCTGATTGATGAGGGTTTATTCTCGTACAATAAGCATGGTTCGTCCTACACGAGCACCGTTAAAAACCTCCAGAGAGCCTCGTAACACACCGGGGGAGAGAATCAGGTCTCAACAAGTTGCAGTCGGTGACTAGTTCAACAACAAGTATCTCCCTGTGGACCGAGCTCTGCAATGGCTCAGTCTATGAAGAACAGAGGAGATATTAGTGGATGTGCACTTTATATTTATGCATCCTGTCTCTGCAGTCCAGCTTCTGGTCATGAGCGTCGACTCGATTCACAGTTTTCTGCAGTAAAAACCAAATGTTTCCACAAAGTGGCAGGTATCCTGTCAGAGCTGCTGTCCCCTCTCCTGTTTCACTCTTTCCTCCTATTTTCAGTAACTACATTTTTATTTTTAAGTTTCTTCCTTTCACCCATCAAGCAGCAGCAGGCGGAGGCGGAGGAGGAGGAAGCAGAGGAGGAGGAGGAGGACGGGCTGTATGTGACCTCTGCTGTATCAAGTTCTCTCTAAGAGGATTACTTATGTGGCATTGCGAGTGTGATATACGGAGCAGAGTTTTGAACACTATGAATGTTTGTTAATGACAGTGACAGAGGTGAGTTTCTGTCTCCCGGCCTGCAGCTTGTTTTGATCAGTGAGTTCAAGGTTTTCCTCCAGGAGGCCATGAAAACATGCACGGCCTGTCCTCTGCTGGGCAGATCTGTCACCTGTAGAGAGAATGGCTGAGCGGCTGATAGCCGCCCTGAAGCTTCCTCCACATGAAGAGCTGTGCTCCTCTGTCAGCAGAAATAAGACCATGATGGATCACTGCTGCTACGCTACAGAAGATATGAAGCATATCCTCTGACATGAACTCAAACAGCAACGCTAACTCCACAGCTAGTTACTCCATCTCACTCTCTGCTCTCCACCTTCCATGCTGAGCCACGCTCACACACAGCTATTATCTCACTGGTTGCACAAGGTTGGCTGCAGCCAAGGTCAGAGTTGAAGTCATCTGAACTTGGAGCACAGCGGTGTTGGGCGACACCCCGTGGTTTCACCCCTGATCGTGTGTAGGGGGCTGAGCTGGAGGTACTTAATACTGCTGGGACAGTCCACTTCTTCTTCCTCAGAGCTTCTCATTGGTAGTAGTTGATGCTGTAAGGTGATTAGCTGCTGGCAGTTTTTCCCTCGAGGTCCCGGCGGTGCTTTTAACCTCTCCTTTTTTTCCTCTATCGCTAATTGTTTTTCTCAGTCTACTACTCTGCGCTCCACAGCTCCACCCCACTTGTTTCTCTGCTGTCTAAGCACATCTGACATTGGGATATTTATAGCTGTGCAAATTAGGACAGCATCCCACTTTAAAATTGAACGAGGATTATGGGAAGAAACAGTTGAAACGTTTGGAGTGGAGCCCGACTGAAGCCCCTTCAGGCACAAACCAACAGGAGAGCATTATTCTAAAGACTGCCCTGTTGTTCTCAACACATACACGGCCTTTGGCGAGCTGCGAGTTGCCAACTTGTGCTTTGTTTTTGCTTTTTTAGTTTGTTGCTATGCAACATGCTAAGTGTTTACACCGACCAGCTACTGAGCATGGCACCGGCAGCGGTTGCAGATCCCACCACCCCCCTTTGAGTCTGACTTCCTCGTACTGCGTAGACAGTCATGTGTCTGCTGCAAACATCTCAAAGTTCACACAGTCCCAGCACTCTGCATCTGTCTTCTTTCTTTGCTTGTAACCAGCTGAAGTGTTCACAGTTTATCAAGCAACAGGATCAGTGGAAAGTCTGCAGGTTTGATCACCTTCAGCTCTCACACTCCTGATGCACCTAAACTGAACCACGGACATCAAACCTCACCCTGAATCTCCTTCGATTTTCAAAGCAGTGCTCTGCTTCAGCGTGGGCCATTACTGAGAGCCGGACCGCTGCAGTGCAACAACAAAAACGCAACATGGTTCTGTTTCCGAGCAGTGAAACACGTCAAAGCAGCTGAGTTTTGTACGGCACAACTCAGCACAGACACATCTCGCCTGCAGACACCTCTCGCCTGCAGACACCTCTCACCTGCAGACACCTCTCGCCTGCAGACACCTCTCGCCTGCAGACACCTCTCGCCTGCAGACACCTCTCGCCTGCAGACACCTCTCGCCTGCAGACACCTCTCGCCTGCAGACACCTCTCACCTGCAGACACCTCTCACCTGCAGACACCTCTCGCCTGCAGACACCTCTCACCTGCAGACACCTCTCACCTGCAGACACCTCTCACCTGCAGACACCTCTCACCCTGTTGACCACCTCCTCAAACAGAACAAATAACAGAAGGAATATAATCAGGTTCACGTGCCTGGAGAGCAGAACTTAACGATGGCTTGTGACTGAGTACAACAGGCCTCTTGTGGTATTGACTGGATTATCTGAACAAACCACTTCGCTGACACGATTCTCAATAAACTGAGTGAGAGATGCAGCAGAGGTATGAACAGTTAGATCAGTGACGGTTAGTGTGGCCCGTTCTCCTCTACTGTTTTACAGTACGTCATATTCAGTGTTGGGATTTGTAATAGGTGGTCTTTATCAAAGGGGGACCACACTGCAGTTCCTCTAACGTCCACCTGAGGCTGGCTGCAGAAGTGAGTCAGTCTCCATAAGTCCCCATGTTAGACAGCAGAAATAAACATGTTTACAGCCTGGTGCAAAAAACAGTTTTGGTCTCTGTAGCTAATTTCCCCGTTCATGACAACTGTACTGAGGGTGAATTTATATACAACTCACCTGTTCACATTATATTAAGGCTTAAAGTGATGCAGGATTCAGAGCGTGGACGCTTTGATTGATCCAGTGCTCAGCTCTCTCCATAACGTGACACAATAACATTTACATGCTGCATTAAAGCTCAAACATCACAGCAGCTCTTTTTATGGCACGTCGGGTCGGTTCTGCTCACTGATGGACAGACATGTAGATTGTTTTCAGGGTGGAGGAGTGAGCGGGCGGGCTGATGGAGGAGGGGACAGTCTTGGAGTCGGTCCTGCTCGCACTCACTGCATGCATTATCAGTCATTCACTGTCTGCTGCCCTCCCTCTTTCTGTCACTCTCCGTCTCTTTTCCTTCCTCCCACATTCTCCTTTCATCCTCGACCTACTTTTCTCGGCGGTGGTGGTGGGTGTCGCTCTACGACACGGAGCTCAGTGTGAGAAACACAAAGCAAAAACTGGGACAGATTCTCCACGCCGTGCACATCACTCTGGAGGATTGCGTCCTTTCTCAAGTCCACTGCGCTGCTCGTTCTGCAGCCTCAACTTTGCTTTGTGCCTCGCAGAGGCCCCTCGCATCAGCTCAGCTAACATGCTACCTCCTTTAAAGGCACACGCACGAGCGCATTCGCTCTCCTCTCTGTATATTTTATGCAAAGCATTAAACAAACGGCCTCCTGTAGATTGTGAGGCTCTGGATATGAATTCAGTTCTCTCATTTCAAGAGTTATTTTCCAGCGTGACAGAAAGTCTGTAACAATCGAGGCCGGCAGTAGCTCAGTCTGTAGGGTGGCCAGTTCAAGTTCAGCATAGACCAAAGTATGGAGGGTGGACTAGTAGCTGTTAAGGTGCCCTTGAGCAAGGTACCTAAATCCCTAAACAGCTCCCAGGGTGCAGCTATGTGTGGCTGCACCTGAATCCACACCAGCCACAGCCACGTGGACAACATCCTGTCCACGTGTGCATGTTCATTCTGTGTTCAATCAGGAAATTAACTGTTTATTTCTGATTAATCGGCTTTATCGAGGCCGCCGCTCGCTCTCATGCACTGCGTGTGTCTCTCAACCACTGCTCGCTCTCTCTCAAATTTCAGTCAGACTCAGATTCAGAAGCTGCTTCAAGCCAGAACACGACAGAGTCACGACCCGACTCTAATGGATGGAAGAACCTGCGTCTGAACACGGCCTTGTTGAACCGCCGCTTCGAGCAGCAGAGAGGAGACGCTGTGGACGGTGGAGAGATCGCATCGACCCTACTGCTTCAAGTCAAAATGTCCGCCGTGGTCACATGTGAACTCTCTCCGCTCTTCAGTGAAAGTGCTCCTTGTTTCCTGGCGTGTGAAATGAGCTCTAACAGTCTGGTTAGCTTTTTAGGGAGTGTGTCCATACTGAAGAAGAGGCCGTCTGTTCAGCCACAAACACTGCAGGCCTCACACAATAGGAGCGAGAGGGAGATGACAATAGCCTCTCTCTCTTCGCCTCTCGGTCCACGTCTTAACTCGCTCGTCTCACTTCATCAGCTGAATGGAGCGCTGCTCGTGACCTCTCCGAGCTCAGAGAGGATTATTAGCTAGACAAAGAGCAGTCCATTAGATTTTTAATGGATGAATTGAAGAACATAAAAATGTTGGTCAGACGTCTGTGAAACTCCGTCTGCTCTGCTCTCACTGCTGTTTGCTTTGGCCGTGTTTGTTTTAGCTGGGAGGAAAATCTCATAAATTAATTTAGCAGCGCGTTGCAGATCTCTGGACGAGTAACGAGGTGTTGAGCAAATGCCAGCAGTGATAAATATTTGTTACGTCTGTCTTAAGGCCAAACATCGTCGCTGCTCCATGTTTTGGAACGAGTTACTTTGCCCACTTTGTGTGTGATTGTTTAAAGACGTTTCTGTGCAGTGTGGCGCTTGCAGATGTGTTACAAACCAGCTCCTCCGTGACTCATCCCTCCCACCGCCATCTGTCAGTGTGGCCACAAATCTTCGGTTCTGTTCTCGCAGATTTGGGCCAATGTAATTAGTCGTTGTCTCACAAAAGAAGATTCTTTGCTTTTGGGATCGGGTCGCATCTGCAGCCCTCTGACACTCAACCGCTCTCACCTGTCGCTCTGTTTTCTCCTCAGTTACCATGGTGATGGGGATCCCGACAGTGAAGCGGAAGGTGAAGTCTTATCTGTCGGAGACGCTGCGCTCGCTAATAGACAAGCTGTCACCGGAGGAGAAACTGGACTGTGTCATTATCGTGTTTGTTGGGGAGGTGAGATGTTGCGTTGGTGCCGTTTGAGTCGCAGCACGACGACATCCAGATAAAATGTGTCTAACGTGTCTAAATGTTCGCTCTCTGCAGACCGACGTGGACTACGTGAACAGCGTGGTCGCCGGCCTGGAGAAAGAGTGAGTACGCTTCCTGACATCCACAGAAAGGTGTGAAGAAGTGAACGTGTGTGTCACCTCGCCTCTCCTCTCCTCAGGTTCTCTACAGAGCTGAGTTCAGGCTTGCTGGAGGTGATCTCCCCACCGGCCGCCTATTACCCCGAACTCACCAACCTCAAGGAGACTTTTGGAGATTCCAAAGAGAGAGTCAGGTAAGCAGTGTGCCAAACTCTGTGTCGCCTGTGAGTCCGGTGGTCTGACATTTAATTAGAACGATGGGGGATGATTATGGAAATCATGGAGGAGCCAGAAGCTCTGAGAGAAATGAAATGCAGGAGAGCTGCGATGAGGAGCGCAGGCGGGGGAGTGGGAGGAGAGCGAGCGAGCGAGCGAGAGCTTTTAGGTAGGCTGCCGAGTACTTAGTATTCCACCGGCATTTGTCAAAGTCAGATCAAGGTCATCAGCAGCACCACCCTCCATCTCGTCTCTCTGTAGTGCTCCCTCCTGTTATCCTCTGTACTTATCTTCTCTTCAGAGTCATCCAACAACCGGCTTCATTAGAAATCTGTTTATGGTGCAGTTTGTACTCCGATGCCTTCGAGGCCCGCAGGACTGAAGTGTTGTGTCAGTACGTGGGTGTCTGTGAGCTCCTCGTGTTCAGCTTTGGAGCGTGTTGTGTTCAAACACTTGTTTTATGTGCATGCCGTGTAAAAAAACTAAAGAAGGGTTTGTTAACGTTTCCCTCGGCTGCTGAAGCTGCACTCCGACACCTGGCCGTGTTTAAGCGCACGTGCATCCCATGCCCTCGTATCCGTGGAAACACCTGCAGCCCGCTGCAGCCGTGTCAGATCGCAACAAGGGCAGAGGATTCGGATCAAACGATTGGTTATCAAATATTCAAATGGCGTCGGCGTCCGGAGCATGCAGACCGACGGATTTGCTGCAGCGTCCTTTGAAACACACTCACACACTTTTCATGTTTGTAGATGGAGGACGAAGCAGAATCTGGACTACTCCTTCCTCATGATGTACGCCGTGAGCAAAGGGGTTTATTACGTGCAGGTATGTCACACAGTCATTAGGCTTTGCTTTCATCACATGACCACACTGGAGTTTAACCTGCAGTCAGTCACCACAGCTGCTGTTTCACTTATTCCCAGCCTGATCCTCTCAGACTTGTATCTGCCTTCTTTGGCCAAACTCAGCCTCCAGTTTGTGAATGTTGATGTAAAAATAAGAGTTCAGTCTGTTAATCTGCCATCTTTCTGTCTCCTGCATGCCGTGTGTCATTTCCACTCTCTGCTCTCACCTGGAGGGAAGAGGTATTTCCTGTCTACCGCTCCTCTAGTTCAGTGTAGAGACTCAGGAGTGTTTTCTTAGCTCGGGTCAGAGTGTCATAGAGTCACACCCCCCTCCTGCTTCTCCTCCTTCCTCCTCCTTCTCCTGTCTCACTGCTGTGTCTGTTTGCAGCTGGAGGACGACATCGTGGCCAAGCCCAACTACTTCGCCACCATGAAGAACTTCGCCCTGCAGCTCTCGTCGGAGGACTGGATGATTCTGGAGTTTTCTCAGCTCGGCTTCATTGGTACGATCCGTTAAGCATGTGATCGGTACTGAAGCCGCCGCAGTCAGCTGACTGCATTCCTGTCCACAGTGCTTAATAACTCATTATCTTAACTTGGCAAGGCATTTACATTCTGTAACACTTCATGATAAAGAGCTGGACGCAGTCGCAGCAGCCAGTTTGAGAAAAGATGGAAATGATATTGATCAGCATAGAAACTGGGTCACTGTCTGATTTGGCAGGGACTGACTGCACTCACTACAGTATGCAAATGAGGAGCGGCATCATTTTAACTGTTACAGTGATTAGTTCACAGTTTAATCGCTCCGTGCCGGGTCGATGATTTGTTCTGTCGTTCCTGCAGGAAAGATGTTCCAGGCTCCGGACCTGAACCTCATCGTTGAGTTCATCTTCATGTTCTACAAGGAGAAGCCCATCGACTGGCTGCTGGACCACATCCTCTGGGTCAAAGTCTGCAATCCGGAGAAAGATGCTGTAAGCTCTGGACAGAGATTGAGCGTGTCGCTGTGAAGAGAGCCGCTCTCATCATTCCTTCTTCTTTTCTTTAAAGAAACACTGCGAGCGGCAGAAGTCCAGCCTCCGCGTGCGCTTCAGACCGTCCCTGTTCCAACATGTCGGACTTCATTCTTCTCTCGCTGGAAAGATCCAGAAGCTCACAGTGAGTGTCGCGTTCACATCGTTTATTTGCAGTGACAGTTCAGTCTGCTTCCTGTGTAGAGACCGTGGCTTCCTTTCTGTGTGTCCTGCAGGACAAAGACTTCCTGAAGCCGCTGCTCCACAAGATGCACGTCAACCCCCCAGCTGAGGTCTCCACATCCATGAAGGTGTCGTACCAGACATGGATCACGTCTGCAGCCTTCAGGAGAATAACTGTCCCAACTGAAAGTGTGTGTTGTGTCACGCAGGTGTATCAGGGTCACACACTGGAGAAGACGTACCTGGGAGAGGACTTCTTCTGGGCCATCACTCCTACTGCAGGAGACTACGTCCTCTTCAAGTTTGACAGACCTGTCAGCATAGAGAGGTTTGTCTGTTTGCATGGCGCCTCATCATTTGCATCGAGCACGCAGAGCACACACACGTATGCATCGTTCCATTTCACAGACAGGAGCAGGAAAATCTGCATGGCCACCTTCAACCATGCAGATTTAGCTTCAGAGTGTGTGTGTGTGTGTGTGTGTGTGTGTGTGTGTGTGTGTGTGTGTGTGTGTGTGTGTGTGTGTGTGTGTGTGTGTGTGTGTGTGTGTGTGTGTGTGTGTGTGTGTGTGTGTGTGTGTGTGTGTGTGTGTGTGTGTGTGTGTGTGTGTGTGTGTGTGTGTCCGGGGATCAGCGTGGGCTAATGAGAGTGCTCTAAAATAAGCATTGTGAGGCCGGCCTCCTCTCTGTGGAGCCGAGGCAGCACGACAGCGACTCTTGGAGCCGACGCTCACGTGGAGATGAATTTTCTGTGACAGACGTATTCCACCTCCGCTCGGTGACAGATGTCGTTAGGACGGCAAACTGTGTGACACGCAAGTTTAGGTGTCATCACGTGGGAACAGGAGGCCAGCGAGAGTCTGAAGCCTCGTGTCTGCTCTGCAATGACTGAGTGACTCTGAATGAATCTGCGGCTGATTAGACTAAATCTCAAGCTTCAGAGAAGTCACAGAGAAAACCCACATGATGCACGTTTCACACGTCCAACATGTCACAACATTATGTAACAAATACAGACGTGACTTTACCAAGTTTGGTTCATTTAACAGACAAACGATGACGAGACAAAGAGCTGCTGTATCCACAGCCTGAACACACACACACTCACACACTCACACACTCACACTGCACAGTCCGGCTCGCTAACCACCAGCTCCAACACTTCCCTCCAAAATAAAAGCATGTGTGGACATCAGCTTTACATTCGATCACCTGACGTCGCCCTCAAAGTGCTGCAGGCTGCAGTGATGTAACATCCGGTTCATATTCCTGACTTTGAATTCAGATCATCCTCCAGACGGAAATCTGTAGCTACGACCTGAATATGAGATCTGAGGAGAGCTCACACACACACACACACACACACACACACACACACACACACACACACAGCAGATGTTTGATTTCATGGACAGAACAGTGTGTGTGTGTGTATGTGTGTGTGTGTGTGTGTGTGTTGAAAGCTTATTCATGGATGTAAATATTAAAATAAATTGTTTTGTTTTCTGGCAGGTTTCTGTTTCGCAGCGGAAATCAAGAGCACCCAGGGGACAAGATCGAGAACGCCACGGTGGAAATACTGCCTGTCTCGGTACAGACACACACACACACACCACACACACACACACACACACACACACACACACACACACACACACAGTCTGTCACCCCTCTGTGGTGTGATGTGCAAACGGTTTTGATTAGATTACACTGAGTGCTCGCTCTACAGACGCAGCATATTGATTATTGACAGGAATGTGAGCATGACTGATTGTTTGCTCTGCCGGAGGCGGCACGCTCGCTCTCTCTCTCTCTCTCTCACACACACACACTCACTGTGATTTACACCTTGAGTGGAAGTGACAGACGCCGGCGTCATGTGTCGTCTCATGTTTCACTCTCTGCTCACATGTTAGGAACCTGCACTGCAGACCAAAGAGAAGTACAGACGGACTGAGGACCGCTTTTACAGGATCGGTGAGTGGATCTGTGTGTGTGTGTGTGTGTGTGTGTGTGTGTGTGTGTGTGTGTGTGTGTGTGTGTGTGTGTGTGTGTGTGTGTGTGTGTGTAACTGAACGTTTCCTGCTGTCGTCCTCTGACACACACAGGTCACTTTGAGAAGGGCGTGGCAGAGGGGGCTGTAGATCCGTCCTTCAATCCGGTCCTCGCGCTTCGGCTTTCAGTTCTCAAAGACTCTGCTGTGTGGGCGATCCTCAGTGAGGTGAGCAGACACACACTGTAAGAAACATGACAGACAGTCAGAATAAAGACTGATACAGTGAAACAGTTTATTTCTTCATGCAGCATTCATGCAGCACTAACATCCTGTTACTGGAATATTAGATCAAGTTAAAGACTGTCCGATCACGGCTGCCTCGTTGTGATCCAGCATGTTGCCGCTCTGCTCTCCTTCTGCAGATTCACATAAAGAGGATAGCTGGCTGACTCTCCTGAAGCCGCCACATGAATCACGGCCCCGGGGGGGGCCACAGTCTCCTAGACTGCTTACGCAGGGCCTCTGGCACCTAGCAACCAGCAGTGAAGTCATTAGAGCCCACTGAGCTGCTCGTCTGAGGAAACGCCACCTCTGTCCTGTCCCCGCTCCTCCTGACGTTCTTTACTTTGCTTCTCATCGATCCATTTCTCCCCCTTCTTTCTTTTCTGCGTCCCTCCCTCCCCCCCACCCTCTCACTCTCGTGCTCTTAATTCATTAGTGAGAATGTGAATACTACTGTCTACAGAACAAACAGCGACGCGTGTGAAGACGTCCGTGTCCCCCCTCTGGCTCTCAAAGTGACTGTCTGTTCAGCAGCTTTGACCAACAATCACAGAAGACTCGTGGTTGGATGAAGAGGACGCGAGCCTTCACGTCACCTGGCCACTGGTGCACATGCTGCCAAACCCTCCCAATTCACTCGATGCTGCCACCTTCTGGGCGTGCCGGGGCTTTGCACTGTCACGAGCGCCTCAGCCAACAAACAAAACCTGATTGAAGAATGTTGTCGTCACTAATGGCCAGATGATCTCTGTTCTCGACGGAGGTGACGGAGAGTTCCAGATCAACACCAGCCCAAAACTAAAAACGTCTCCCTCACTTCCAGAGTCCGAACCCTGCACCCGTCCTGAAACGCCGAGCTCAGGATGTCACCAACAACTGTTTTTGACCGAAGGCCAGATTACGTCCGTCATGAGAAATGAGTACCGCGACACGTTATCTCTCACTTCCTGTCCGCCGGGCTGCGTACGACCTCAGCGTCCATTTCTAGTAATAACCAATCAGACATTGACTTGGCCTCATTTTCCCGAAGGAATATATTGATATATTATTACAGCTATGACGATCTATGAAGGTGATTTAATTTATTTGAAATAAATCTTTAATTTGTACAAGAGGTAAAATATATTTTTATTCTATTAAGAGATGTTTATGCTAGTTCAGAGTCTGTTTTATTTGTGTATTTTGTTTTGTTGTATATTTTCCAGCTGCTCGAGGAGTCGCTCCGTCAGCGGCTCGGCTCGGCTCGGCTCGGCTCAGCTAAACGTTCATTTTCAGCGCTCACAACACGGGACGGCCGAGCGCGGAGCGTGAATAGATCCTGTTCGATGAGTCTGTGGGTCAAAATTGTAAAAAAGTAAACGTGCCTTATATCCAGGTCCTCGACATAATTCCAACCTGTTCCCTCTACAAGCTTTTTCACTTTGATTGCTGGATATACTAATATTTTAACACACACACACACACACAGTCCAATCAGTCATTGGATGTGAAGAACTATATCTGTACGTGAGGAAGAGGGTGGTGGTGGTGGTGTTTGTCTGCACCGTCACCTTTCACCATCTCCCTGTGACTCATTTCACTGACTCAGCACTTCATTTTGTCCACGTGTGTTTGTTTTTGAGACTACTGATGACTGCAGAGTGCAGCTTGTGTTGCTGGCTGAGGTTGTGAACTTTGACTGTAAATATATAAAAGAAGCAATGAGCATTATCTCTGTCTCTCTCTCTCTCTCTCTCCTCTCTCTCTCTCACTTCATAGTTTACTGAAAGTCACCTGACATGTTTCGTCTTCGCGCTGTGTTGACGGGCAGTGAAGCCTTCAGACGGAGAGCCATAGCACTGAAAACACTTTTTTTTTTTTTTTCTCACGCATGATTTATTATTTGTAATTATTTGTAATTTATACGTTTTGTTTTGGTCGGAGCAGCCTCCTCCTCCTC
>CM024796.1:3857683-3916581 GCA_014281875.1 Nibea albiflora | reverse complement strand
CTAATGATCTTCCATCCTTTTAAATAAAATATATTGTATATACAAAATTTGTTGGTTAATAGTAGTCTGTTCTTCCAATCCAGTTCTTAATTGCAAAGACTGCTGTAACAGCGCTAGAACAGAAACTAAAAGGAAACTTGTTTTGTTGATGACAGCAGAGCACGCACAAAAATCTAGAAACATTGGCCCTGCTGCTTCTGGTGCCTCTGCTGCTCCTGGTGCAGCTGTTGTTGTATTTGCTGTTGGGATTGCTGCTGTTGATACTTCTGTGGTTGGTGCTCCTGGAGCTATTGTATTTGCTACTGCACCAGCTGTGGTTGCTGCACCTGGGGCCATGCCATTTGTTCCTCCCACCAGCTAGGACTGTTGCAACTGGAACAACAGTGATTGTTGCTGCTGATGCCTCTGTGGTTGTGCACCTGGATCTCCTGGAGCTATTGTACTTGCTACTGCACCAGCTGTGGTTGTTGCACCTGGGGCCATGCCATTTGTTCCTCCACCAGCTAGGGTTGTTGCAACTGGGGCAACTGTGATTGTTGCTGTTGATGCTCTGTGGTTGGTGTACCTGGGGCTCCTGGAGCTATTGTACTTGCTACTACGCTACTGCACCACTGTGGTTGTTGCACCTGGGTCCATGCCATTTGTTCCTCCACCAGCTAGGGCTGTTGCAACTGGGGCAACTGTGATTGTTGCTGTTGATGCCTCTGTGGTTGGTGCACCTGGGGCTCCTGGAGCTATTGTACTTGCTACTAGCACCAGTTGTGTTGTTGTTGCACCCTGGGTTCATGCCATTGTTCCTCCCACCAGCTAGGGCTGTTGCAACTGGGGCAACTGTGATTGTTGCCCATTGATGCCTCTGTAGTTGGGGCACCTGGGGCTCCTGGAGCTATTGTACTTGCTACTGCACCAGCTGTGGTTGTTGCACACTGGGTCCATGCCATTTGTTCCTCCACCAGCTAGGGCTGTTGCAGCTGTGATTGTTTGCCATTGATGCCTCTGTAGTTGGTGCACCTGGGGCTCCTGGAGCTATTGTACTTGCTACTGCAACTGCACCAACTGTGGTTGTTGCAACTGGGGCAATGGCATTTGTTTCACCACCCAGCTAGGACTGTTGCAACTGGAACAACAGTGATTGTTGCTGCTGATGACTCTGTGGTTGGTGCACCTGGGGCCATGCCATTTGTTCCCCCCAGCTAGGGTTGTTGCAACTGGGGCAACTGTGATTGTTGCTGTTGATGCCTCTGTGGTTGGTGTACCTGGGCTCCTGGAGCTATTGTACTTGCTACTGCACCACCTGTGGTTGTTGCACCTGGGTCCATGCCATTGTTCCTCCACCAGCTAGGGCTGTTGCAACTGGGGCAACTGTGATTGTGCTGTTGATGCCTCTGTGGTTGGTGCACCTGGATCTCCTGGAGCTATTGTACTTGCTACTGCACCAGCTGTGGTGTGTTGCACCTGGGTTCTGCCATTTGTTCCTCCACCAGCTAGGGCTGTTGCAACTGGGGCAACTGTGATTGTTGCCATTGATGCCTCTGTAGTTGGTGCACCTGGGGCTCCTGGAGCTATTGTACTTGCTACTGCACCAGCTGTGGTTGTTGCACACCTGGGCTCATGCCATTTGTTCCTCCACCAGCTAGGGCTGTTGCAACTGGGGCAACTGTGATTGTTGCTGTTGATGCCTCTGTAGTTGGTGCACCAGGGGCTCCTGGAGCTATTGTACTTGCTACTGCACCAACTGTGGTTGTTGCAACTGGGGCAAGGGCATTTGTTTCACCACCAGCTGGGGCTGTTGCAACTGGGACAAATGTAATTGTTGCCCAACAGCAGATGTTGTTAGTCCTGTGGTTGCTCCTGATGTCACTGTGCTTATTCCCATGGTTGTTTCCACTGGGGCAATTGTGTTTGTTGCTCCTGTGGTTGTTGTTCCTATGGCTACTGTGTGGTCAGTACTGGAACAACCACAGTTGTGGCTGTGGAAACTGTGTTTGATGCTATTGGCATCATAGTTATTGCTGCATCACCTGTGGTTGTTGCAACTGGTACCATGGCATTTGTTCCTACACCTGCTGTGGTTGTTGCACACCCAGGGGAACTAGGGGTGTTGCTCCTGCACCTAGGCCTAATGTTGTTGTTGCTCCAACAGCAGATGTTGTTAGTCCTGGAGCCAGTGTGGTTGCTCCTGATGTCATTGTGCTTGTTCCTGGGGCAACTATTGCTGATGGTCCTGGAGTTCCTGTGGTTGTTCCTCCTGCTGGATGCATCACAGTTATTGCTGTGGCATATGTGGTTGATGTTATTGGCATTGTACTTATTGTTGCATCACCTGTGATTGTTGCACCTGGTCATGGCATTTGCTGCCGCCACCAGCTAGGGCTGTTGCAACTGGGACAACAGTGATTGTTGCTCCAACAGCAGATGTTGTTAGTCCTGGTGTCTCTCTGGTTGCTCCTGACGTCACTCCTCCTGGAGCCCCTGCAGTTGTTGCTCCTATGGCTACTGTGGTAGATGTTGGAGATACCACAGTCATTGCATCCACAGTTGTGGTTGGAGCAGCATTGATAGTTGCTGGGACAGCTGTGGCTGTTGTTAGGGCAGTTGTGGTTGTTGTTGTTTGGTCATTTGTGGTTGTTGTTGTTATCCCATTTGTGCTTGATGTTGGAGTAGCTGTGGTTGTTCTTCTTGGGCAGCTGTGGTTGTTGTTTGGGCCACTGTTGTTGTTGGATCAGCTGTGGTTGTTGTTGAAATAACTCTGGAAGTTGTTGGGGCCACTGTGGTTTTTAGAGAAGATCTTGTTGTTGCAACTGTGGCTGTCATTGGAGCAGCTGTGGTCATTGTTGGTGGAGCTGTGGTTGTTGGTATAACTGTGGTTGTTGTTGGTGCAGCTGTTGTTGTTATTATGGCAGCTGTGGTTGTTGGATCAGCTGTAGTTGTTGTTGGGGCAGCTCTCGTTGTTGTTTGAGTAGTTGAAGTTGTTATTCGGAAAGATGCGGTTGTTGTTGGGTTAATTGTGGTTGCTGTTAGATCGGCTGTGGTTGTTGTAGTTTTGGCTGTGGTTGTTGGATCTGCTGTGGTTGTTGTTTGGACAGCTGTTGTTGTCAATGCAGTGGTTGTTGGTGTTTGGCCAGCTGTGGTTGTCATGGGTGTGGCTATGGTTGTAGTTGGAGTAACTGTGGTCGTTGTTGGGGAACCTATGGTTGTTGTTGAATCAGTTGTGATTGTTCTTGAGGAAGCTGTTGTTGGGATGGCTGTGGTTGTTGTTGGATCAGCTGTGGCTGTTGTTTGATCAGCTCCAGGTTTTCTTGTTGCAGCTGTGGTGTTGTTGGATCAGTTGTGGTTGTTGTTGGGGAAGCTGTGGTTGTCATTGGATCAGCTGTGGTTGTTGTTGGGGGAGTTGTGCTTGTTTGGGCAGTTATGGCTGTTGAGAGGGCTGTGCTTGTTGTTGTGGTAGCTGTGCTTGTTGTTCGATCTGTTGTGGTGTTGTTTGGGAAGCTGTGTTGTCATTGGATCAGTTGTTGATTTGATGGGGCAGTTGTCGTTGCTGGGATGGCTGTGGTTGTTGTTGGATCTGCTGTGGTTGTTGTTTGATCAGTTGTGGTGGTTGTTTGGGAAGCTGTGGTTGTCATTGGATCAGCTGTTGTTGATGATGGGACAGTTGTAGTTGTTGTTGGTGTAATTGTGCTTGTTTGGGCAGTTGCTGTTGTCATAGCAGTTGTGGTTGTTGTTTGGGTCAGTTGTGGTGTTGTGATGGCTGCAGTTGTTGGTTGCTCAGTTGTGCTTGTTTGGGCAGTTGTTGTGGTTGCTGAGAGGGATGTGGTTGTTTGGGGAAGCCGTTGTTGATGTTGCATCTGTGGTTGTTGTTTGGTCAGTTGTGGTTGTTGTTTTCTCAGTGGTGGTTGTTGTTGGGGGAAGTTGTGCTTGCTTGGGCTGTTGTTGTTTGGTCAATTGTAGTTGTTGACAGGGGTGTTGTTGTTGTTGGGGAAGCCATCGTTATTTGTTGCTCTGTGGTTGTTGTTTGGTCAGTTGTGGTTGTTTGTTTGCTCAGTGGTGGTTGTTGTTGGGGCAGTTGTGCTTGCTTGGGCACTTGTTATTATGGCAGCTGTGGTTGTTGGGATGGCTGTGGTGTTTGTGGCTGCAGTTGTTGTTTGGTCAGTTGTTGTTGCTGGGGGCAGTTGTGCTTGTTTGGGCAGTGTTGTTATTATGGTAGGCGGTTGTTGTCATTTGGTCAGTTGTGGTTGTTGACAGGGCTGTGGTTGTTGTTTGGGGAAACTGTGGTGATGTTGGGGAAGCTGTTGCTTGCTGTTACAGATGTGGTTGTTGTTGGATCAGCTGTGATAGTGTTGGATTATCTGTGGTAGATGTTGGGGAAGCTGTGGTTGTTGGGGCAGTTGTGGTTGTTGGGATGGATGTGGTTGTTGTTGGGGAAACTGTGGCTGTTGTCACTGCAGCTGTGGTTGTTGTTGCAGCTGTAGTTGTTTTTGGATCAGCTGTAGTTGTTGTTTCATCAGTTGTTGTTGTTGCTGGGGCAGTTGTGCTTGTTTGGGCAGTTGTTGTTATTGTGGCAACTGTGGTTGTTGTTTGGTCAGTTGTTGTTGCTGATATGACTGTGGTTGTTGTTGGGGAAACTGTGGTTGATGTTGGGGAAGCTGTTGTTGCTGCTGTTGCAGATGTGGTTGTTGTTGGATCAGCTGTGATAGTTGTTGGATTATCTGTGGTAGTTGTTGGGGAAGCTGTGGCTGTCATCGATGCAGTTGTGGTTGTTCTTGGGGAACTGTGCTCGTTGTCACTGCGGCTGTGGTGTGTTGTTGCAGCTGTGGTTGTTGTTGGATTAGCTGTGGTTGTTGTTTCATCAGTTGTTGTTGCTCGGGCAGTTGTGCTTGCTTGGGTAGTGTTGTTGTTGGGTAAACTGTGGTTGATGTTGGGGAAGCTGTGGTTGTTGCAGATGTGGTTGTCGTTGGATCAGCTGTGGTTGTTGACAAAGCTGTGGTTGTTGTTGGGGAAGCCGTGGTTGTTGTTTGCATCCGTGGTTGTTGTTTGGTCAGTTGTGGTTGTTGTTTGCTCAGTGATGGTTGTTGTTGGGGGAGTTGTGCTTGTTTGGGCGGTTGTTGTTGTTATGGCAGCTGTGGTTGTTGTTTGTTCAGTTGTGGTTGTTGTTGGGATGACTGTGGTTGCCTGGGCAGTTGTGGTTGTTTGTTCAGTTGTCGTTGTTGAGGTGGCCGTGGTTGAATCACCTGTGGTTGTTGTTGGGCTGGCTGTGGTTGTTGTTGGGGCAGCTGTGGTTGTTGTTTGGGCAGCTGTGGTTGTTGTTTGGCCAGTTGTTGAGGTAACCATGGTTGTTGTCGATGAAGCTGTAGTTGTTGTTGGATCAGCTGTAGTTGTTGTTGGATCAGTTGTGGTTGTCGTTTGGCCAGTTGTTGAGGAAGCTGTAGTTGTTGTTGGATCAGCTGTTGTCATCACAGCTGTGGTTGTCGTCGATGAAGCTGTAGTTGTTGTTAGATCAGCTGTGGTTGTTGTTTGGCCAGTTGTGGTCATTATTTGGTCAGTTGTGGTTGTCATTGGGATGGCTGTGGTTGTTGTTTGAGCAGTTGTTGTTGATTTGGCAGCTGTGGTAGTTGTGGTTGCATCTGTGGTTGTTGTTGGATCAGTTGTGGTTGTTGTTTGGTCAGTTGTGGTTGTTGTTTGGTCAGTTGTGGTTGTTGTTGGGATGGCTGTGGTTGTTGTTTGAGCAGTTGTTGTTGTTTTGGCAGGTGTGGTAGTTGTGGTTGCATCTGTGGTTGTTGTTGGATCAGCTGTGGTTGTTGTTTGGTCAGTTGTGGTTGTTGTTGGGATGGCTGTGGTTGTTGTTTGAGCAGTTGTTGTTGTTGGAATGGCTGTGGTTGTTATTTGGGCAGCTGTTGTTGTTTCGGCAGCTGTGGTAGTTGTTTGTTCAGTTGTGGTTGTTGTTGGGATGGCTGTGGTTGTTGTTTGGGCAGTTGTTATTGTTGTGGCAGCTGTGGTAGTTGTTGTTGCATCTGTGGTTGTTGTTGGATCAGCTGTGGTTGTTGTTTGGGCAGTTGTGGTCATTGTTTGGTCAGTTGTGGTTGTTGTTGGGATGGCTGTGGTTGTTGTTTGAGCAGTTGTTGTTGTTTTGGCAGGTGTGGTAGTTGTGGTTGCATCTGTGGTTGTTGTTGGATCAGCTGTGGTTGTTGTTTGGTCAGTTGTGGTTGTTGTTGGGATGGCTGTGGTTGTTGTTTGAGCAGTTGTTGTTGTTGGAATGGCTGTGGTTGTTGTTTGGGCAGCTGTTGTTGTTTGGGCAGCTGTGGTAGTTGTTTGGTCAGTTGTGGTTGTTGTTGGGATGGCTGTGGTTGTTGTTTGGGCAGTTGTTGTTGTTGTGGCAGATGTGGTTGTTGTTAGGGCAGCTGTTGTTGTTTTGGCAGCTGTGGTAGTTGTTGTTGCATCTGTGGTTGTTGTTGGATCAGCTGTGGTTGTTGTTTGGGCAGTTGTGGTCATTGTTTGGTCAGTTGTGGTTGTTGTTGGGATGGCTGTGGTTGTTGTTTGAGCAGTTGTTGTTGTTTTGGCAGCTGTGGTTGTTGTGGTTGCATCTATGGTTGTTGTTGGATCAGCTGTTGTTGTTGTGGCAGATGTGGTTGTTGTTTGGTCAGTTGTGGTTGTTGTTGGGTCAGCTGTGGTTGTTGTTTGGGCAGTTGTTGTGGCAGATGTGGTTGTTATTTGGCTAGTTGTCGTTGTTGAGGTGGCCGTGTTGAATCACCTGTGGTCGTTGTTGGGCTGGCTGTGGTTCTTGTTGGGGCAGCTGTGGTTGTTGTTTGGCCAGTTGTTGAGGTAACCATGGTTGTTGTCGATGAAGCTGTAGTTGTTGGATCAGTTGTGGTTGTTGTTTGGCCAGTTGTTGAGGAAGCTGTAGTTGTTGTTGGATCAGCTGTTGTCATCACAGCTGTGGTTGTAGTCGATGAAGCTGTAGTTGTTGTTAGATCAGCTGTGGTTGTTGTTTGGCCAGTTGTTGATGAAGCTGTAGTTGTTATTGGGTCAGTTGTAGTTGTTGCTGGGTGAATTGTTGTCATCACAGATGTGGTTGTAGTCAATGAAGCTGTAGTTGTTGTTAGATCAGCTGTGGTTGTTGTTTGGCCAGTTGTTGAGGAAGCTGTGGTTGTTGTCGATGAAGCTGTAGTTTGTTGTTGGATCAGCTGTGGTTGTTGTTTGGCCAGTTGTTGAGGAAGCTGTAGTTGTTGTTGGATCAGCTGTTGTCATCACAGCTGTGGTTGTAGTCGATGAAGCTGTAGTTGTTGTTAGATCAGCTGTGGTTGTTGTTTGGCCAGTTGTTGATGAAGCTGTAGTTGTTATTGGGTCAGTTGTAGTTGTTGCTGGGTGAATTGTTGTCGTCACAGATGTGGTTGTAGTCAATGAAGCTGTAGTTGTTGTTAGATCAGCTGTGGTTGTTGTTTGGCCAGTTGTTGAGGAAGCTGTGGTTGTTGTCGATGAAGCTGTAGTTGTTGTTGGATCAGCTGTGGTTGTTGTTTGGCCAGTTGTTGAGGAAGCTGTGGTTGTTGTTGGCAAAGCTGTAGTTGTTGTTGGGTCAGCTGTGGTCGTCACAGCTGTGGTTGTTGTTGATGAAGCTGTAGTTGTTGTTGGATCAGCTGTGGTCGTCACAGCTGTGGTTGTTGTTGATGAAGCTGTAGTTGTTGGATCAGCTGTGGTTGTTGTTTGGCCAGTTGTTGAGGAAGCTGTGGTTGTTGTCGATGAAGCTGTAGTTGTTTTGGATCAGCTGTGGTTGTTGTTTGGCCAGTTGTTGATGAAGCTGTAGTTGTTGGGGCAGTTGTAGTTGTCGTTGGGGTCAGCTGTGGTCGTCACAGCTGTGGTTGTTGTGGATGAAGCTGTAGTTGTTGATGGATCAGCTGTGGTTGTTGTTTGGCTAGTTGTTGAGGAAGCTGTGGTTGTTGTCAATGAAGATATAGTTGTTGTTTGGTCAGCTCTAGTTGTTGTTGATGCAGCTGTAGTTGTTGTTGGATCAGCTGTAGTTGTTGTTAGGTCAGTTGTTGTTGAGGAAGCTGTAGTTGTTGTTGGATCAGCTGTTGTCGTCACATCTGTAGTTGTTGTCGATGAAGCTGTAGTTGTTGTTGAGGAAGCTGTAGTTGTTGTTGTGGCAGCAGTAGTTGTTGTTTGGCCAGTTGTTGTTGAGGAAGCTGTGGTTGCTGTTGGCGAGGCTGTAGTTAATGTTGTATTCCTTCCAGTTGTTGTAATTGTGGCTGCAGTTGTGGTCGTTGTTGGAGGTGCTGTGGTTGTGGTTTCGCTGTTGCAATAGGCTGTTTCACATCGGGAACAGTGGATCAGATTTACATTTTCAACTTTGTTATTTTTCCACTTTTAATACATTTAACTTTATGTTTGGAATTAATTATTTTAACTCACCAGTTAACAAAAGAAGGAGGACACAGATCTTGATCATCATTCTGGAAACAGTCTCTGTTGTTTGAAAACAATTGATTAGTTTTTGCTAAAGAAACATTACTACAGTGTTTCTAATGGCAAACCCCCCCAAGCATGACGCAGCGACGCTGCTTTAGTCCTTTTCTCCACACAGTTTGAGTGTTTTGCTTGCCAGACTTTCTTATCTTGCTCAGAAAACCAAAATTGACCTATTCTGCTGCTCTGTGCAGAGTTGTACCACTGGGCAGTATATTATTATTATTATTATCATCATCATTGTTATTATTAATAATATTATTATTGTTGTTATTATTGTTATTATTATTATTATTATTATTATACAAAACAAAACATGATGACGTACAAAACATTCAACTATATGACCGAGGTGCAAAAAGTGCTAAAATTTAGAGTACCCAAAAATAAATGAACAATATACACCTTAGTAATTCCACAAATTAACATTAACAAAAAATATAATTACATAAGTCACACGAACAACCTTCGTCTGTGAACACAGTTCATCGCTGCTTCCACGCATGACAGCTGAAACTCCACCACACAAAGAGGAAACCATACATAATCCATAATCCAGAAATGTAGCCACTTTCTGTGGCCCGAGCTCGTTTAAGATGGACTGAGACGTCAAAGTGGAAAACTGTCCTGTTGTCCTAGATTCAGTTAGGCCAATGTGCTCTGTCGAAACATGTCAGACAGCCTTGCTTTAATAGTTTAGTGACTGAGGTGGACATAAACTCTGAAAAATATCCACTTTCCCTCACAATCACGGTTCATGTGTGAACATAGATTTTCATTCCTGGTGTGTCTCATTACATCATTACAGTGTTTTAAGGTGATTTGGTTTTTTCATCCTCCTGAAAAAAGATTGTTTTCATCAGACAGTGATGATGACATATTTTCAGGGATCAAAACCACATTCTGCACGTAAACCACCAGCATGGCTGCGTAGTCAGAGAGCATTTTGATGAGTTTCATCACATTTTGTTTCTATTTTACTTTTTACACAACAAACCAACTTTTGTAACCAAGGCTGTATTTCTGTTTAGCTTTACGATCATAATATTTTGTCATTTTAATGTAAAAGCTATGAACTGTAATATTATTACTATTATAATGTTTATGTTTTACATTCTTCATAAGACAGTGATAAAGCATGCATGACTATGGACACAATCAAAACAATAATTAATCATTTTGTAACTTCAGAATAAGTGACAACATATAATAATGATGTTAATAATAAAATATGATATTTTTAAAGCACTTACAGATTTTGCTGTGGTGTGAATTGTCTCTGCTGCTGATGCTCTCTGAATCCAGCTTCTTCGAATCCTTTGATGGCAGCTTAGTGGCGTCCTTCAGTGAGAATACAGCAGCTTTTACAAAAGCACAAACAGGTAATATGACATCAGAGTCGACAAAGACATAAATGAAATACAGGAATGTCTTTCAGCTTCAATTGAAGGTGTGGCCGATCATGTACTGTCTTTTTCATGTGCTGTGTATTTGTGCAGTACTTTTACTGAATCAAGGAACTTGTTGTGTAACATTCTTTTAGATGTGTTGATGGATTTAACATTTTTCCTGAGTGACATTTATTATTTGAAATCCATACGTCCTCCCATGTTTTGTATCATATTATGTGAATGTGCTATAGTCTGCAGTCCTGCACCTTCAGTTCCTGTTTTGATTTTAAGGTTTGAGCACCTCTGTAGTCTAGTTTAGAGTCAGTCAGGTCCTGCATGTTGAAAACTGATAACTTTATGAAGAAACATTTCACTGGACCTTTTAGATCAAATTTAGAACGTGAGCCATTTTTCATCTCAGCATGAAAATCCATCCTGTCCTCGTTCACATGCTACATCCGTGTTCTTAAAGTGAAGTTTTCTCATTAACTTTGGATGCTTGAACACAGAGGAGTGTGTGCAGTGGCTGACGTCTGTCCAACAACAGACTGAAAAACTCTTTCTGGGCATCAGATCAGACTGTACAGCAGCAGCTCTCAGTCAGCGCAGGGAGGACACACAGGACAACAAACTATGATGTGTCTTATTCTCTGTAGCACTGAGTACTGCTAGATAGATAGATAGATAGATAGATAGATAGATAGATAGATAGATAGACAGACAGACAGACAGACAGACAGACAGACAGACAGACAGACAGACAGACAGACAGACAGATAGATAGAATATTTGATACCTAATCATACAAAAAAGACTAAACTTTGGTTGTTTGCAATTCACACTTTAATACTTGCTATACTTTAAATTTTCTATTATCATGCACATCACACTACCATGAGCCACAGTTAAATTTAAAAGGAACACATGCAATACAGAATCACACATATAGATATGATACATAATGACAAATAACAAATCAAACAGGATGATGTAAAATACAGGATTACAAACATGACAGTAATAATGTCTAACCAAATTGGACCTATAATATTCCGTAGTTCTGGGGAGCGCCCCCTAATGGTTAATTTAACCGCTGCGTGTAGTTCATCTAAAGTTATCAGGACATCCAGTTCCTCAGATTTGTTGTCAGACAGCGTGCTGAGGAGTACAGAGTCTCCAGGAATGACTTCAGACTGTTATGAACATCACATTTCTTTCCATTTCCATTTTGCTCTCTGTGTAATATCTATGTTTGGTGGTGTGAGTAGAAGAATTCAACCTGCTGCCTGAGTAGCCTGGATCACTGAGCATGCCATCGTTATCTGAGACTGAAACATTGTTAATATTAATAAATTCGACTGATCTGGTTTTCACTTTGAGAGATATTTCTCGTTTTTGAGAAGGGTTGTACTGAACCTGCACCTGGATGAAGTACCTTGTGAGAATTTGAGATTAAATGAGGTTATTATTGGATTATGATCAGAAATAACACCAGGAAGAAATACAACAGTGGAGCTCCTCTGGTTGTTGTTGAGCCTCCTGTACTTGTTGTTGCTGCTGTTGTGGTGGTTGTTGGGGCTGCTGCTGCTGGGGCTGCTGTGGTGGTCGCAGTATCTGTCGTTGCTGTCGGGGTGGTTGCTGGGACTTCGGTGGTTGTTTTTGGGACTTCGGTGGTTGTTGTTGGAGCAGCCGTAGTTTTTGTTTCTGTAGCCATGGTTGTTGCTTTTGTGGTGGTTGTTGGAGCAGTTGCAGTTGTTGTCGGGGCTGCAGTGGTTGTTGTCGGGGATGCAGTGGTTGTTGTCGGGGATGCAGTGGTTGTTGTCGGGGATGCAGTGGTTGTTGTCGGGGATGCAGTGGTTGTTGTCGGGGATGCAGTGGTTGTTGTCGGGGCCGCAGTGGTTGTTGTCGGGGATACAGTGGTTGTTGTCGGGGCCGCAGTGGTTGTTGTCGGGGCCGCAGTGGTTGTTGTCGGGGCCGCAGTGGTTGTTGTCGGGGCCGCAGTGGTTGTTGTTGCGGCTGCAGTGGTTGTTGTCGCGGCTGCAGTGGTTGTTGTTGGGGCTACAGTGGTTGTTGTCGGGGCTACAGTGGTTGTTGTCGGGGCTACAGTGGTTGTTGTCGGGGCTACAGTGGTTGTTGTTGGGGCTACAGTGGTTGTTGTCGGGGCTACAGTGGTTGTTGTCGGGGCTACAGTGGTTGTTTGTCCGTTACCTGAGGCTGAAAATATCATAGATCATGGATGCATCAGTATAACATTTAGATTTACACTTCAAACTAATTGAATGATTATATTTATATTTTCTTGGGAAGGAATTAAATGAAGTTACCGACAAACAGAAGAACGACGACACAGACCTTCATCATCATTGTGTTTTGCTGCATTGCTGCTTTTAAAATACAACAATTGGATTTTGTTAGATTTAAGTTCAAACCAACTTTTAGACTTGAAATTACTCAATCATCATTTCTTTCCTGTAAAGTGCTGCAGTATTTGTATGCAGTGAAAATGATTTTATCACTTTCATGTGCAACAAAAACTCTGCGAGCATCTGCATTGTCTTTTAAAACAGTCTTAATGTAACTTTCAATTAAAAACAACTTCTCAATAATTACATAATTGTAGCATTCTATTGCACACAACAGTTTTAATATATGTTTTAATTTTTCTTACATAAGAAAACTTTGTGCACATAAATGAACTGTAACATGAATAATAAAGACCAATGCATCCTTTACATTGTGACTGAAGACATAAAGATGACGTGCACTGAAACTGATTTAAATAGGAGAAATATTAATTTTTAAATTGAAATACTCACAGAGCTCATCTGGTGTTGACTGACCGTTGACTGATGCTGTCTGAGTCCACCTGTCGAGTATCCTTCGCCGTTTGTTTGCTGATGTCCACTGACAGCATGAGCCACACAAAGCAGGTAAGATGACATCAGGTACAGGACAAACATCTATCTATCTATCTATCTATCTATCTATCTATCTATCTATCTATCTATCTATCTATCTATCTATCTATCTATCTATCTATCTATCTATATATTTATTATTTATTTTATAATCAGTGTTTTTCTTAAACATCTGTCATAGTAAACAGACAAACATGATTTTATTTTTTATTTTTGTTGGAATCTTTCCAGTTTTGTGGGATTTTTTATTTTATTTCTCAGAACAAGTTAAAATGTCACCAAACTCAGTCAGCCATGGTTAGTAGTTAGTATTTTGTATCGTGGCCGACGTTCAGATTTCCTGCACTACACTTCATTGACTTCATTATTCATACACTTCCTTTAAGAGGCAGAGACCTTGAGCCCGGTTCATGATGGGCGCCATCTGCTGTGACCAAGCGATTCAAATCATACAGCCAACTCACTGTTTAATACAGCAAAATGTTTGATGATTACTGTCTGCACTGTAAATGAAGCCTCATAAATGTTTTCATTTTAAAGCTGATGTGCTGAAACAGAGAGGAAAGAATAAAACATGTTTGTACTGTAGATGGTGTGTTTGAGGACAGCTGGTGCATATCAGCTCTGTCTGCCTATAACATTACAGCAGACCTCCAGGAGCACACTCAGACAGCCCCAGCTAATTCCCCACAGCCAGCTCAGTGCTGAAACTCAGACGAACACAATAGAGTGGAGACACACCTGTCGGTTAACAATGTTCTATTCACCCTGTCAGCTCAGGTAAACAACCATGAGTACGAATCAAAGGGCAGCTTCTGGCAGCAAACCTGGCTGGACAATGGAAAACCAGCTTGATGTCCGTCCTGGGTCAGTCCTGTAAAAATGCAAATATACAGTTGCTGGATGATTTAAATTACAGAAATTATAATTATCTATTTAAAAAGTTTCATATTTTATGGTTTGAAAAGAGAAAAAAGTGTTTCCTCTGTAGCTAATTTCCCCGTTCATGACAACTGTACTGAGGGTGAATTTATATACAACTCACCTGTTCACATTATATTAAGGCTTAAAGTTATGCAGGATTCAGAGCGTGGACGCTTTGATTTGGATCAGCTTCATGATCCATGTCCAACATGTTACAAAGGTTAATTTAATTACAGATAAATTGTCGCCATTTTAAACTATAATTACTGTAATTTATCTTTCATGACAAAACATTTGCAATAGCAGTTTTGTTGTTAATTGACAGATTCAGATAGAAACAGTGTTGTTCAGTTCCATCATACACAGGCTGATCAGTTCAAATCTGAAAATAAACTCTAAAACTTTCATTCATGACTGTCTAAACCGTCTTCAGGTTGATTTTCATTTTCCATTTCTGCTCCGACCTGCAGCTGCTTTTCACCACTGTAGCTTCACTTCCAACAAAAGACGGCTCAGCTGTCCAAACACGACGACGTCACATTCATCAGATGATGTTTACTGATGATCACGTATCATCACTGAGGCAGAACGCACGGAGAGCTCAGATTCCTGCTGCATGTATTTAGAGATGTTTGATGGTTTCACTGTTGTTCAACAAAACAGGCCATTAAAAATGTCTGTGGAGCCTGACATACATTCAGGAGTGAGTTTAATATTTAGAATAGAAACATTAAAGGAGCTCTGATCAGTTGATAAAACATAACAAAACATTTTCATTTGTTTTCCTTCACTAATTCACTTCACTAATATTTTATTGTCTTTGTGGCAATAATCTCTGGAAATATGAAAAATACAAGTGAAGTCACTAAACTAAAGATTTGCACACAAAAGCACAAAAATCAACATCAGCGAGAGCATTTTAATCTAAAAATATAAATGATGATACAGATGTGAAACACTCTTCTAATCTAAAGAATTAAGTTTTATATTTATATATTTATATTTAATGATCTCCTCCTTTTCTCTGTCACTGATCCAGAAGGAAAGTTTCTGTGTACAGGTCAAATATAGTGACACCCAGTGACAACCAGATCAAACTGCAACTACGTCAGAGTTTCAGCTTGATATTCAGATTCATGATGTTCAGATATTTTGCCCATCAGAGTTCATGTGTGACCGTTCACCAGGAGAAGGTGACTGATTTTAGTTTGACTGAATCTGGCTGCAGAGAACAAACATTGTTCAACTTTAAGGATATCCTGTAGACACATATTCATTCAATTTACCTCCAATCCACATCCTGCATTGATGCTGACTGATATCTACTTTGATATTTTCAATAAACGTTGATATTTACAATTCATATTTTTGTTTAAAATGTTGAATAATTTTTTTTTCAAAGTATTAATTGAAGCACAGATCACAGGCCACTTCATACACATATCTCTTTATCCATCTTTCAAAGGGATGTAACACGACATGACAAATGTGTTTGTTTGTCATTAATAGTTTGGTTATGACAGTGTAGAAATTGTCATATAACTTGACGTAAAAGTGACAAACAAACTACACGGTGTTTATTGACAGAATAATTCTAGTACAAAAATAATCATTTAAAAATATATTTAAATCAGTGATGTTGAGAATAAATTCCGTCTGTCTGCAGGTGTAAAAAACACGTTCAGGATTACAAATAATTTATCATGTTTTAATACGTGACATGTTTATACGTTCCACACCAGGTAAACTCAGCACAAGGTGAGTCTACAGAGGGCAAATGACAAAACTGAGCACAAACATAAATGCTTAATCATTAATGAATGTCTTCTTAGACTTCCTTCTCTTAATCAAATATTTCTCAGTGTGGTTTTATTGCACAGCACCACCCTGAGCAAGCCGCACGCTCATACTCAGGTTTCAGGGTTCAGTTGTTGCCGGCGTGTTATGTGAAACTTTTCCGTGTTTGTATATAATCAGTGAGAGGAGTGAATGAGAAACACTTCACCAGTTTCCTGGTTACAGAGTTTTCAGCATGGCAGCCGGTCCTCCAGTTACAGAGCATGGGAATTTATGACATGTCTTAAAAACGTCTTGACGGGTCAGACTGCTTCGTTTGAGCTTCTCATTGTACTGTGCAATATGATACTGGAGCAAAAACCAGCAAACAGTAGTAAAAGTGAAAATACTGTTTGGTGATTTAATTTGGCAGATTCTGTTAAAGAGGCCTGAGACAGAAGTGAGTCTGAAGTCCAATCAAGGTTCTTCTGGCGTTGCAGGACAGAGGCGTACAGATACATTTGATAGGCTGTGCTCAAACTGACGAAAACTCTTGAGGTGAACTGCCCCTTCACATTGTGTTAAAACAAAACCTCCACCACACCCTTATGACTGTTTCTGTCCATGTGAAGCTTCTATGGGGCGACTCTAATCCTTTGAATGTTTGTCACTGTCACTGCGTGGGCTGTTCCATTCAGGAGATTCTCTCTTAAAAACTAAAACACACAAAAAAAAACACATCAGAAGATCTATCATTTATACTGTGTTTAGTTCAGCTGACAGTTATCAATGATAATGCTCACACAGTTAATGGTTCCTACCTGTTTAACAAGTTCAGTAATGGTTCCATTGCTGACCTCTCCATAAGAAGTTATCTTCATCTTGAGATGTACAAGTGATGCCAAACCTGTGGATATTTTAAAAAAGACTGATGTGAAATGTGAGACTTGCCTCATTCCGAGAACCTGCAGTTAGGCCTATATATTTAACTCAAGTATACACTTGGCAGAGAAAAACACTACATACAGTGAGTTGTTCATTCTACTGTATATGAAATGAGTGGCGATGTGGTACCTGTGATGGCTACAGTTGTGGGAGCTACCGCCGGTGTTGTAGGGGCCACAGTTGTGGTCGTTGGGGCCAGAGTTCTTGTGGGTACGGTTGTTAGAGCTGGAGATGTATTAGCTGTAGTCAGGGCTTTGGGAGTTTGAGTTGTGGTTGTTATAGCTGCAGTTGTGGTGGCTGCAGTCGTGGTGGTTGAAGCTAGAGTTGGGGCAACCACAGTCATGGTGGTTAGAGCCGCACTTGTAATGGTTGAAGTTGTGGTTGGCTCTGGAGTTATGGTGCCTGAAGTTGTAGTGGCTGGAGCCAGAGATGTAGTGGGTATAGTTGTGGTTCCAATTGGAGTGGTGGTACCTGCTGCTGTAGTAGTTGGAGCCGGAGGTTTGGGCCCTTCAGTTGTAGTGGTTGTAGCTAAAGCTGTGGTGACTACAGATGCGGTTGAGGCCGGAGGTGCTGTGGCTGCACTTGTGGTAGATGGAGCCTGAGATGTGCTTGGTACAGTTGTAGTGGGTGGGGCAGGAGATATGGTGGTTAGAGCCTGGGATGTGGGAACTGCAGTTGTGCTTGGAGTCAGAGTTGTGGTGGCTGTTGTTGTGCTAGTTGAAGCCAGAGTTGTGGGGCCTTCAGCTGTGGTGGTTGTAGCCAAAGCTGTGGTGATTGCAGATGTGGCTGAAGCCAGAGTTGTGGTGGCTGCAGTTGAGGTGGTAAGAGCTACAGTTGTGGCTTCTACAGTTGTAGTAGCTTCATCCATCTTTGTGGTGGGTACAGCTGAATTTGTAGTAGCTGCAGCTGTAGTTGTTGTGGATGTGGATATGGTGGTTGGGGCCAGAGTTGTGGGGGCTACAGTTGTAGTAGCTACAGCCTGAGTTGTGCCACCTGCAATTGTGTTGGTTAGAGCCAAAGTTGTTGGGGCTACAGTTGTAGTAGCCACAGATGGAGTTATGGTGACTGCAGCTGTGGCGGTTGGAGCTAGAGTTGGGGGAACCACAGTCATGGTGGTTAGAGCCACACTTGTAGTGGTTGCAGTTGTGGTTGGCTCTGGAGTTATGGTGCCTGAAGTTGTAGTGGTTGGGGCAGGAGATATGGTGGTTGCATTTGTGGTGGTTAGAGCCTGGGACGTGGGAGCTGCAGTTGTAGTCATTGTAGTTGTGCTTGGAGCCAGAGTTGTGGTGGCTGTTGTGCTAGTTGGAGCTGGAATTGTGCGGCCTTCAGTTGTGGTGGTTGTAGCTAAAGCTGTGGTGACTGCAGATGTGGTTGAGGCTGGTGGTGCTGAGGTTTCAGTTGTGGTAGATGGAGTCTGAGATGTGGCGGGTACAGTTGTAGTGGCTGAAGCCAGAGTTGTGGTGGCTGCAGTTGAGGTGGTAAGAGCTACAGTTGTACTAGCTTCATCCATCTTTGTGGTGGGTACAGCTGAATTTGTAGAAACTGCAGTTGCAGTTGTTGTGGCTTTGGATACGGTGGTTGGTGCCAGAGTTGTGGTGACTACATGTGGGGTGGTTGTAGTCACAGCAGTGGGGGCTACAGTTGGAGTGGCTACAGTTGTAGTTGCTGTAGCTGCAGGCATGGTTGGAGCTAGAGTTGGGGGAACCACAGTCATGGTGGTTAGAGCCACACTTGTAGTGGTTGAAGTTGTGGTTGGCTCTGGAGTTATGGTGCCTGAAGTTGTAGTGACTGGAGCCAGAGATGTAGTGGGTATAGTTGTGGTTGGAATTGGAGTGGTGGTACCCGCTGATGTAGTATTTGGAGAAGGAGATTTAGGCCTTTCAGTTGTGGTAGTTGTAGCTGTAGTTGTTGTGGCTGTGGATATGGTGGTTGGGGCCAGAGTTGTGGGGGCTACAGATGTAGTAGATACAGCCTGTGTTGTGGTGGCTACAGCTGAAGTCGTAGTAGCTGAAACTGGAGTTGTTATGGTTGCAGTCGTGGTGGTTCGGGCCAGAGTTGTGGTGGCTGCATCTGTGGTAGTTGGAACCAGAGTTGTGGGGACTACAGTTGTAGTAGCTACAGCTGGAGTTGTTGTGGATGTAGTCGTGGTGGTTGTAGCTCGAGTTGTGGCAGCTGCAGTCATGATGTTTGCGGCCACAGTTGTAGTGGCTGTAGCTGTGTTGGTTGGAGCCGGAGTTGTAGGGATTTCAGTTGTAGTAGCTGTCGTTAGAGCTGTGGGGGCTACAGTTGGAGTTGGAGTAGCTAGTTATAGAAGATACTTGTCGTTTAGTTTACATAGTTCAGTCCTGAATTATTTAGTTTTGTTTTGAGACTCTTTGATGAGTCCTCGATTGTTCAACATCTAACAACTTTTTAACCAACAGTACGATGCAGTAAAAATAACTAGTATTACTGTCTGACAGCCTCGAGTTATGATTATTCTTTGTTTGTGTTGTGAAGTTGTGAATAAACGGCAAATAATTCAGCTTCATTTAGTCCATACAATAAATATATATATACCCAACATAAACAATCTGACTGTCAGACCTTGTAATCAGGAAACTGTGATTCATAGTTACCTTGTTGAGAGGATTTTTGTAAATATCCAAGCAAAAATATCCAACAAAGGACTTTTGTGTCCATGATGATTTCTCACCACTGCAGGTACACACAGGCATTGAGTCTGTGACTGCACATTGCACTTTGTGAATAAATTACTCCTCCCTCAGCGACAGAGGGAGTGACGAGTGATTGACAGTGGCTGCTTTCATGTAACCTGAAACACCAGGTAAGTCACAAGCACACACTGCTACAACACCACAACTGACCGGTGAACACAGATTAACGTAGAAGGGTGGAGCAATTCTCCACATCCAGAATCCACAATGGGATTAAATCATTTTAAAAAGAGCTAAAAACTGTTCTTTTCTTATTAAACGGGCGGCTGTTGTTCAGGAGAGCGGGTCGTCCACTAATCAGATGATCGGTGGTTCGATCCCCGGTTCCTCCAGTCACACACTGAACCATCAGTGTGTGAATACGCCATAAAACTGATGAACATGGCGGCCATTGCTAATCCCCACATGCCCTCACTACATTACATCAGAGAGAGAGGGATGAATATGAAGCAACAATCCACCAGAGATGTGTGTGGGACGTTTAAGAAGGAGAGGAGGGTAGAAATAAGCCTGTATGTCAGAGAGCTCTGGTCTGCACCTCCTCTCCTTCTGTCTCTGGTGATGGTGGCAGACGGAGGTGAACTCTGCTTTCCACAACTCCTCAACTCCTCCTGCAGGAAGCCGGAGCCTCCTCGCTCCTTCACTGTGCTCATTTACATTGTAATGTCCTCCATCGCTCTGCTCACTGCAGCTCTCAACCTGCTGGTCATCATCTCCATCTCTCACTTCAGGCACGTTCACAGCACACACTCTGCCTTCTGTTTTTGTCAGCACACACTGCTGTTGATGATGCTTGTCTTCACAGTGATGAAACTCTCTCACTACAGGCAGCTCCACACTCCCACCAACTCCCTCCTCCTCTCTCTGGCTGCCTCAGACTTCCTGGTGGGCTTTCTGCTGATACCCCTTGAAATCGTCCTGACAGAGACCTGCTGGATCCTGGGCGACCTCATGTGTGTGCTGTATTATCTGTTACCTATCATCATAATCTCTGCCTCTGTAGGAAACATGGTGCTCATATCTGCTGACCGCTATATCGCCATTTGTGACCCTCTGCGCTATTCTATCAAAGTCACCCAACAAATTGTTGCATTGTGTGTTTTCCTGTGTTGGCTGTGTTCAGTTTTCTATGCCGTCATCCTTTTATACGACAACCTGAAGCATCCAGGCAGGTATAATTCCTGCACTGGGGAGTGTGTGATCAGCATTGCAGGAGCTGTCGATGTCGTTGTCGGCTTTTTTATTCCCATTACTATCATCATAGTTCTGTACATGAGAGTATTTGCAGTGGCCGCGTCTCAGGCTCGTGCCATCAAGTCCAACATCTCAGTCAAGCATTCAAAGACTGTGAAGGTGAAAAGATCTGAGATAAAAGCAGCCAGGACGCTCGGTGTGGTCGTAGTCGTGTTTCTGATGTGTTACTCTCCATTTTACTGTGTGTCTCTCGCAGGCCATGACATCATTGTTTTTAATACATCTGAGGTCTTCATGATTTTCCTCATGTACATTAACTCCTGTCTAAATCCTGTCATCTACACCATTTTCTACCCCTGGTTTAAAAAAGCTATCAGACTCATTGTTACATTTCAGATAATTCACCCCGGCTCCCGTGACGCCAACATACTGTGAACAGACGATGAGGAATAAGTGATAATCACGATGCATGCATGCATACGTGGATATGAATCTATCATCTGTCCTGGTTTTCATTCAGTATTTGTGTGTTGGCTCTTTAAATCAGCATTTAAAATCAAAATGTACAAATATGCAAAACCCATGGAATAAAAAGAAACGCTCATGTGTTCTGTATTCTCTGCTTCAGGTAATTACTTTTAATTTGCATACTGGACACTTCCATACAATGCACTGTTTTCTTAAAGGACACCAAAGCATGCAGCAGCACCGCGGTTTCATTCGATGTACATGTCACGTTATGTAAAGTGCCGCTGACACTGAAAACCATAAATCTGAAAATATGATTAAAAACTACTAAAAATCTCTGCAGTGTTCTTCCATTATAATGTCAGATGAAGGATTTTCTGTAATTCATTTCACGGTGTGTCACATACAGTGATACAGGTACGATCATGGTGAAATGTATTTGAGCTCCTCCAGACTGTTTAATCAAAAACGGTGTAAAATGATACAAAGTAATAAATATATATAAAGTATAAATAATGATGGTTATTATTAGAATGTGTGTAAATGAGTAAACAGTAACTTTAAAGGATTAAATAAGTTGTTGGGAGGTGAACTGATGAACTGAAAGTGTCTCAGGTTGAAGCAGTTTGTGAGAGAAGGTGGAGAAATAAATCAGTGACATAATAAATGATCTACTATGAATTATGAGAACATTGTGCTAACGTGAGAATGAATGTGGAAAAGCCTCTACTGTCTGAGACACTTCCTCAGTCCACGTAACCTTTCAGAGGCTGCAGCCGGCTCAGTGAAGATATCGGTGTCATTGCTGTGGTACCGAGACGTGGTTAGTGTTTTATACAACAACTCTCCAAAGTTCAGTTAAGATCTCGATTCAGAGGCGCCGTTCATGTATTTGTTTTGTTTTTTGCAGCGGGTTGAATCATAAAAAATGGGGCTAAAAATTGTTCTTTTATTAAACCAACAATTTACCCAGAATGCTATATGAGTTACATTACACTGATGCAAGCGTTCCTCTAACCTCCCCTGAGGCTGGCTGCAGCAAGTGAGTCAGTCTCCATAAGTCCCCATGTTAGACAGCAGAAATAAACATGTTTACAGCCTGGTACAAAAACAGTTTTGGTCTCTGTAGCTAATTTCCTCCCGTTTCCATTGACAACTGTACTGAGGGTGAATTTATATACAGCTCACCTGTTCACATTATATTAAGGCTTAAAGTTATGCAGGATTCAGAGCGTGGACGCTTTGATTGACAGGTGGGTGCAGTTACAGATGGCTTGTTTGAGCACACACACACACACACACACACACACACACACACACACACTCTAATTTGTCTCTGGGCGCTGAGCATCTTTCAGCGTGAGGCCATCATCTGTGTGTGTGTGTGCGTCCACCGCTAGCAAAGTTTTCACACCTCCTTTCATTAGAGTCACATGACGACATCACTGCAATCAGAGGTGTGACAAAAACAAGCTGCAGCTGAGATCATTTGTCATGACACCTGTGATGCAAGCTCGACACATCGGCACATAACGCAATCCACTCACAAAAACACAACACAAAGTATTACTGGCTATGGGAGCATGGAATAATACATATATGTACATATATATACATATATGTGTATATAGCAGCAGGAGACGAGCAGCAGCTTCCTGCGGCTCCTTGGAGGATTGACCATGAAAGATCGTCTCAGCTGCTGTACAAACGATGTTTGACATGGAGGAGGCCTTCAGCTGCCTCTGGGGTGAAAATAACAATTAAAAAAAAACAAACTGCCCCTCTCTGTGAAAATTGAATTATGGGGAAGGAAGTTCACAGGTGAGGGATGTAGAACACACACACGGTTTGCTAATCTTGTCGTGTTATTGTTTGTGTTCACTGTTCTAATGTTAAAAATAAAATAATAAACTTTGGTTGGATTAATTTGAATGTAATAATTGTATTTAATTTCTTTGCCCACTTTTGTAAAAGTAGTTTGATGAGAATGTTTCACTGAATGTTTCGACTCCACCCTGATTGGTTTCACCTGTCCTCAACACGTTCACCTGTGTGTTAAAGGTCCCGGTGTTCCGTCATGACGCCTGGTCCATCCTGAGCTTTTGGGCATTTTCACCTGGACTTCCCAGCCGCCTTCAGTGTTGTCAGTCATTTACAGTGAACAAGCATTTGCATGTTTCAAACATATTTCAAGTAAATATGAGACACAGACAGAATTAAACTACATTTGAAACATGTAAAAGTCTTAGATTTAAAATGATAAAATATTAATATAATTAATAATCAAATGAACAATTTGAAATAAACAGAGTAGATACAACAACAGACAGCCGGCAGCACAGACTGAGATGACCTCAGAAGAAACACACAAAACCATAATGAGGTCGTCGTTGTTAGAGCTTACCTGGAAAAGGTGTTGATGGTAACCAGGTCTTACTGATGATCATGTGACTGGTGGTATGTGGGTGTGTGGTGTGTGGGTGTGTGGGTGTGTGGGTGTGTGGTGTGTGGTGTGTGGGTGTGTGGTGTGTGGGTGTGTGGGTGTGTGGGTGTGTGAGTGTGTGGTGTGTGGTGTGTGTGGTGTGTGGGTGTGTGGGTGTGTGGGTGTGTGGGTGTGTGAGTGTGTGAGTGTGTGGGTGTGTGGGTGTGTGGGTGTGTGAGTGTGTGGGTGTGTGGGTGTGTGGGTGTGTGGTGTGTGGGTGTGTGGGTGTGTGGGTGTGTGGTGTGTGGGTGTGTGGGTGTGTGGTGTGTGTGTGGGTGTGTGGGTGTGTGGGTGTGTGGTGTGTGGGTGTGTGGGTGTGTGAGTGTGTGGTGTGTGTGTGTGTGTGTGGTGCATGCAGAGAGTTTTATTCAAAAAGCTTTTCGGGTTCACGGTAAGAAAAGTCAGTCCCAGATTTGTCAGTATTTGGCAGGTGGTCATAATGTTATGGCTGATTTGCAGTTACCTGAGGTGAAACCACAGACCACATGTCAGACTGACATCTAGTGTTTCACTGAACTTCCAGCAGCGCTTCACGACTGCAGCTGAAGTACCGCGTCTCTGATTTGAATAGTTTTACTGGTGTGACTGTTGAAGTGCTGCTTTACATGTAAACAGTGTGACATGTGTATAATATGTTTAATATGAATGCCAGGCTAAAGCTTGTATCTGTCAGTGTCTCTGAATCTCACTAATGTGGAGAACATCATTCAGCTGCTAAATTAAATTGAAGGAAGTTTTTGGTATCAAAGGAACAGTTAGTACTTTTACTCAAGTACTTTTTATTTTTACAGCGTTAACTCCTGATACTTAGATTATTCATTCATAAAATATTTATATACAGACATTTTATTATAGTGTAGGTTATTCATTAGTCATTAATGTGACTTTTTTGTACTTTGAGTACCGTGTACTTTGGCTTGAATGCAGCTGTAATGGTGTTTTTATACTGTGATACCACCACCACACACAAACGAGCCAGACTTTGTTCCCTGAGTCTCGGCAGCAGAAACCACATGGCTCTTTAATCCACTGGGTGGCGCCGTTGTCCTGCACTCTGAATGTGTCGTGCAGAGATTTACACTGCTCAGCATGAGCTCGTTAGATCAGACTCAGGTTTATTGTCACTGCACAGAGTCCGTGTTGTCTGCAGCATCCAAGCAGAAGTGCAGTAATGAACTTACAGAGATCTAAATAACAGTGTGGACAAATCTGAACATTAAGTTTATTTATATAATGAATGTACTATAGATAGATGAACGTGCTGGTTCTGACTCGACTGATTGACAGATTGAACTTCTGTAGATGTGCATTAGTTTGCTGTATGATGGCGTGTTTAGAAATTCTGGAGAGCAACACACACTCCACACAGCACAAACACTCTCATGTTGCTGATTCAGACCAAATCTGCGGCCTTCTACACGACATCTGACTCACACACATTCACACGGTGGTGCTGCAGCATTACAGGCTTCATAATTCAGATTTTCAGGTGAAAACTTAGCTGTGGATATTAAATTCCATTTCTGCCTGAATCTTACTGGAAAACCAACCTGACACATTTTATTAAATAATGATACGACACTCGTGACTTTGGAAATCAGTTCTACCGCTCACATTTTTATCACATGTTGTTTGGTAATAATAAAGCTCTGATCTAAACTCACTGCACTGTCTGCACACAGTAACAGAACACTGTCTGAGCCTGACTGCAGAAACGCTGGCTAAGATGGAGATGGACACAGCGCGGCCGTCAGTGTTTGAGGATCCTGACAGAGAACAAAGTTTGGAGGCCGTCGTGATCGACACCTCTGGATGATGATGATGGCTCTCTCAGCTGAAAGAACCCAGAGTCCACCTCACTCCAGAGCCAAGGCAACTGGTCATACCGGCAAATGAAGATCTTTTAGATATCACAAAGAAGTACGAGACTTTCTGCACAGAAACTGACGACAGCTGATGCAGCAAAGGGCAGATGTGAATGTTTCTACCATAAAGTAACAGATTTTGAATCATACAATGCTACACTGACTTGCACAGAGCGCAGAGTGCTGTGGGAGTGTTCTTGTTTTCACCACCAGAACCGGAGCTGGGCAAGTGGACAGTGCAACTAGGCTCAGCAAACTGTGTGGACATAATGACAAAGGAGAAGAGGCCGAAGGAGAAACGGACTGAGCAAGACGCCTCGTACCAGTTTCCATAAAGTTAGTTTGTTCTCACCACAGCTGTGAAACAAGCGCACCATTAACCAAACTGATGAGTTACAAGTTTGTATCCATCCTGACTTCAATAGCAACAACAACAAGCCCAGAGATGATGTAAGATCATTAATGAGTGTCATTAAGTCCTCCGCTGAGGTCTCCCCACTGTTCCCTCAACAAGCCTCAGGGAGCGTTGATGGCTACTGCGGCCTCGAGGGACGGGGACGCTCCTTCATGTGAATGATTCAAAACTCACTTGAATTATCTGAAAAGGTCGACGTCATACTTAGTGTCAGTCATGGTGAAGAACTAGTGAAAAAATGCACGATATGGTTGTTACATTGTGGACGGTCAACATGTTGTTAACTTCATCATCCCTGGAGACCAATTACACAAAGTGCACCACAGTGGACAGCTCGCCTGGGCGTCGACCCAAACAACAACAGGTCCCTAATGCATCTGAGAGCAGGCCAGGTTACCTCACAGGACAACAACAAGTCACACACTCTTCAAGCAAACAGTTTTCTGATCTGTCACCGTCATGGTTGAGTTATTGAACTGGACATTTTTGCTCTAAAGTGATATTACGAGCGTTATTTGATGGAGACAGCTGAAGAGTGAAACACAGGTGGGGAGAGAGAGAGATGAGGAATGACATCAAACCCTTAACGATATCGTGGCGATATTCTATAATCGCTGTGCACCCAAAATACTCCCAGACCTCAGATTTCGCTCCGGTTCTGGCACGACACCGGCTTTACTTCCTGTCAGCAGTGGTCCAACACACCTGTGGTACAAACACTAACCCACCCCGGTGCTCTGAGCTCGGTCCAAACCAGAAGTATTCACATACAAAAGACTTTTTTCAATGACTCAAAGGTCCAGGCGATGTACTGTAATATTCAAAACAACAAAATATGAACTTAAAGAAAACATTTTTTATTTTGACCTAAATTAAAATAGTTGAAGAAACAAGAAACCAAAATAAATATATTCAGAGGGTTAAAAATCAGCAAGTCAAACCAAATGTTCAGTTTAGAAAAAAAAAAAAGGAGGGGGGAGAATCAGTGTAATTTTTTTAGTCCATTCGTCTTTGAATTGCTGATTTTCTGTCCACTTTTCTTTGAGCAGAGTATTCACGGCTCCCGCTCCAAAAACAAAAGTCAAAGGTAAAAATTGCGCTCACAGCACCGACTGTGTATGGTGGATAAGTCCTGATATGCACGTGCTGACCCAGCCAGAACCCATAGTGAAGAAATAACAGATCAAAGGTCACAAACGGGCCGGATGCAGCTCAGCTTTCTGCATAAAGTATACGGCTATTTGCTGTATTTTCTTCATCAATGACCAAGCTATGCTGTCTTTGGTTTCTCCTTTGTAAGAGTAAATTTTCAGTTTCTTTGTTTCATGCCTCTAATAACACACAACCTCCCCCTTCTGAACATAAGACACAAGGTCCTTTTGTCTCTGCAGGTTGTAACCCCTAAACTCCACTTCGCACCTCGGTGCTAAGTTCTGTAAGATATCTCAGATGACACAACACATGATAAGGTTGTCGTGACCTGGCTCTGTGAGGCATGGCAAAGAAGGAAGAACACCATGTACAATGATTTAAATGATTCTTTATTAAATCAAATTAAAGCAAATTAGACCAAATTAAACCATCATAAAGGATTTAAGGTGTGTAGAAGCAGTGTTATCAGTGGTGTAGGGTGTGCATGAGTGAGGAGTGTAAGTGTGCAAGTGTTGATAGTGTGAAACAAAAGCAAAGGACAACCTAAAGCATCAGACCAAACCAAAGCAAAGCAAGCCAAACCATACCGACCCTGACACGGACAGGAGAGCCCAGAACAGGGCAGAGAAGAGAGTGAGCGCCGGGCAGCAGTGGCATAAATACTCTAATGCAAAGTAATGTGATGGAAAACACCTGCAAACAGAAGCCACACCTAGAGAAGAGGAGGAGGAAAGGACACACTCACATAGGGCATCACAAGGTGATGACCCTGCAGCAGATAGAGGGATGCACATCACATGCAGACTGCTCGCATGTTGACTGACCCTTTCTTTGCAAAGAAAATAAAACCTTGTTGGCCAGCAGAAGTCTCTATTTCATTCTTCACCAGCAGCAGAGAAAGATTTCCACAACATCTTCCAGGTTCTTATGCTGTGTTAGTTCATCACAGAAGAAGATCATAGGAAAATCTCTTTCCCATTGCCGCTCCCTTGTTCTGCATAAAGCTGCATCCATTAAACTGGAAATCGTTGGATTGGACCGGTCATGTTGTGAGGATGGACGTCAGTCTCAGTGTCTCTGCAGAGACTGTGTAGAAGGACAGAGCAGAGAGCTGATCTCAGAGCAGTTCAGACTGCAGCACTGACAGTCATCATCACGTGTTGTGATTCCTCCGTCAGTCTCTGCTGGATGAAGCTCTCCTCTCCACTCCACCTCCCAGTAACATGGCCCAGTCAGAGCTGATGCTGCTGCTTCAACCTCTCTGGATCATCAGGACTCAGCTGACCAACACACACACCTTTCTCATCACTCCCACCTGATGAGAGAAGCAGACAGAGAGCAGAAGTCATGAATCCTGTTCACAGAGACTCCCTTCATCAGCTGTCAGTCAGTGATGCAGCACATCCAGTATAAAGAGCAGCAGGACTTCAGATCTGATGAATGAGGACCGCTGTCTCTGTACATCTTGTAATGCTGTCAGCTGGAATCAGCTTTATTTCCTGTAGACATCAACACAACAACAACAGTCGTCTGCACATCAGCCAAAAACACATGATCACGACGAGCTTCTGGCTAATCTGATTGGCTGACTGTTCTCTCTCTCATCTGATTGGCTGACTGTTCTCTCTCTCATCTGATTGGCTGACTGTTCTCTCTCTCATCTGATTGGCTGACTGTTCTCTCTCTCATCTGATTGGCTGACTGTTCTCTCTCTCTCTCTGTCTTTCTGTCCAATCCTGAAGCCTGTCAGCGTTCTCCTCTCACAGCTTCACTGAGGAAAGCAGCCGCTGAGAAGGTCGGAGGTTTACAGGAAATACTGGATCTGTGCTTTGATACTAACTGTGTTTAGTACAATACTGCTGAGACCAACATGGACTGACTGCAACCCTCTACTGACCTCAGAGTCTGCAGACTGCAGTGTGGACTCTCCACAAGATCAGACAGAGGCTTCACTCCTGAATTATACAGGTTGTTTCCACTCAGGTCCAGCTCTGTCAGATGGGAGGGGTTGGACTTCAGAGCTGAGGCCAGAGAAGCACAGCTGATCTCTGACAAACTGCAGCGCCTCAATCTGAATAAAGAATAAATGATGTTGATAAAAATCCATTTATGATCCAATCAGATGTGTTCAGGTTTGAAATGTGCAGCTCAACATTACTATGTCCTAATCAATGAGCTTTTCTTTAACATGAGCAGAGTGACTTTGTCATTATGTTATTGTGGATCATCATAATGTCAGCCTTCTACAGACATCATCCAAACGTCAGCACAACATTCAGACAACCATTCAGTGTGTGTGTGTGTGTGTGTGTGTGTGTGTGTGTGTGTGTGTGTGTGTGTGTGTGTGTGTGTGTGTGTGTGTGTGTGGTGTGTGTGTGTGTGTGTGTGTGTGTGTGTGTGTGTGTGTGTGTGTGACAAATGAGTTCAGAGGATCTTCTGTATACAGATGTGACCATTTACCAACAATTCTAAACATTCATTGACTTTAACCACTAACAGACATTTTCTACAGTTTCTTTAAGAAACACAAGTCTTTGTGACTGCAGACTAAATTTAATACAACAAACATGAAAATATGAACAAAAGGACATTTACAACTTTATGGATGGAAGTTATGTCTGAACATAAATTAGCTTCAATTGTTAATGAAACATCAGATCTACAATAGTAACAGAGAGTCAGTGAACTGACCTCACAGTCTGCAGTCTGCAGTGTGGACTCTGCAGAAAATCACACAGCAGCTTCACTCCTGAATCCTGCAGGTTGTTTCCACTCAGGTCCAGCTGTGTCAGATGGGAGGGGTTGGACTTCAGAGCTGAGGCCAGAGAAGCACAGCTGATCTCTGACAAACTGCAGTTCCACAATCTGAATAAAGAATAAATGATGTTGATAAAAATCCATTTATGATCCAATCAGATGTGTTCAGTATCAATGATCAGACATTATTTGTGAAAACACATTGAAATCAGCAGAAACAAAGAAATATTTCCACTTTATCAAGTAAACTTGATCATTTCAGTCAAATCTGAGTTCAGAGGATCTTCTGTATACAGATGTGACCATTTACCAACAATTCTAAACATTCATTGACTTTAACCACTAACAGACATTTTCTACAGTTTCTTTAAGAAACACAAGTCTTTGTGACTGCAGACTAAATTTAATACAACAAACATGAAAATATGAACAAAAGGACATTTACAACTTTATGGATGGAAGTTATGTCTGAACATAAATTAGCTTCAATTGTTAATGAAACATCAGATCTACAATAGTAACAGAGAGTCAGTGAACTGATGTGACGGAGCAGCTCCATCACTGACTGCAGCCAGCAAGCACACACACACACACACATATACACACCTTCCCAGTTACCTGCTCTGCACTAAATAAGCGTTAAACACACACACATTCTTGCACACTTGGCAGTGCTAATTCAAGCTTTTACATACTCAAACAAATGACAATGTGCATGTATTGAAATGCGCATGTCATCTCTTACCTGTCCGCTTCCGGCGGAGAAACACGGCGTAATCGCCAACGTCATTATATAGGAGGATGACACGCGCATTATTGATCATGTGATGTGGGGAAATATACGTTTGTATTAATAACGTCAATTTATCAGTGTAGCATGCAGAGAAGAGAAACAAGGATCAGGCTGATATCATTTTTGGAGAATGTTGGGGTTGATGTCAGGTGATGAAAATAGACGTGATAAGAAGAAAAAGATGTTCATGTTGTTCTTAGGAATGAAGGAGTCCGAGAGGGAGGGGCTGCCGTTATAAAAGGGGCTGCCTGGGCCCTAACCAAGGAGAGAGTACTTGGTTACAGAGGAGGAAACAGTGCTGAGAGATTATCGTTAGAAACTGAGTTATTGAAGAACTCGTTCGCTCTTCCTTTACTTTGTTTTTTGGTTTTGTTTGAAGTGTATATAGGCCTTTTGGTTTCATTCACTTTATTTGTGGGTTGTAAATATTGGCACTGTTTGTACCTGGTGAGGTGGAGAATAAAAAACAAGAAAACATCATCATTTCTGACTAAACCTGGATTTTTGGAACTGGAGACGAGGTTAGAGAGCAAGCCCCGTGACAACTGACCTCAGAGTCTGCAGTCTGCAGTGTGGACTCCACAGAAAATCACACAGCAGCTTCACTCCTGAATCATACAGGTCGTTGTCGTTCAGGTCCAGCTCTGTCAGATGGGAGGGGTTGCACTTCAGAGCTGAGGCCAGAGAAGCACAGCTGATCTCTGACAACCTGCAGTTCACCAATCTGAATAAAGAATAAATGATGTTGATAAAAATCCATTTATGATCCAATCAGATGTGTTCAATATCAATGATCAGACATTATCTGTGAAAACACATTGAAATCAGCAGAAACAAAGAAATATTTCCACTTTATCAAGTAAACTTGATCATTTCAGTCAAATCTGAGTTCAGAGGATCTTCTGTATACAGATGTGACCATTTACCAACAATTCTAAACATTCATTGACTTTAACCACTAACATACATTTTCTACAGTTTCTTTAAGAAACACAAGTCTTTGTGACTGCAGACTAAATTTAATACAACAAACATGAAAATATGAACAAAAGGACATTTACAACTTTATGGATGGAAGTTATGTCTGAACATAAATTACCTTCAATTGTTAATGAAACATCAGATCTACAATAGTAACAGAGAGTCAGTGAACTGACCTCAGAGTCTGCAGTCTGCAGTGTGGACTCTGCAGAAAATCACACAGCAGCTTCACTCCTGAATCATACAGGTCGTTCCAGCTCAGGTCCAGCTCTGTCAGATGGGAGGGGTTGGACTTCAGAGCTGAGGCCAGAGAAGCACAGCTGATCTCTGACAAACTGCAGACCTCCAATCTGAATAAAGATTAAACGATGTTGATAAAAATCCATTTATGATCCAATCAGATGTGTTCAGGTTTGAAATGTGCAGCTCAACATTACTATGTCCTAATCAATGAGCTTTTCTCTAACATGAGCAGAGTGACTTTGTCATTGTGTTATTGTGGATCATCATAATGTCAGCCTTCTACAGACATCATCCAAACGTCAGCACAACATTCAGACAACCATTCATGTCAGCACAGATTAATAACATGCTGCTGATCTCAGTCAAGTCTGGAATTAGAGGATCAAATCAAATCAGACATGTTGGACTAAAAACAGCTGATTATTTATTCCATGACCTTCTGACTGTGTTTGCTGTCTTAGCAGGTAAATGTCATTCAAAGGAGAGGTCTACATTTGTTCCAGTGTGTCTTCAAACAGCAGCCACATGTACATTCACAGAGTTATTGGTGGCAGTCATCATTCCTCCTGTCCATACTGAGTGTAAAGTGCTCTCTTCATAACACAACTACACTGTAAGAAATGACTTCAGAAGTTCAGCTGAAACTAATATGAAGCTTCAGCAGGCTGAGTTAGATACATCAAGTGGGTGTCTACCAACGTTAAAGACTGTTTAGGACCACATTCACAAACTTTCAAGGATCTCAAGGACTCATGGGAACCATGTTACATCAGAGAGTCTTTTTTCTTTTGCAGCTTCTTTTTTAAAATCCTCAAACAGTCCTTGAATCCTGTTTTGTTGTGACGTTCTGGCCTGTGTTAGGCTGCTGTTTCTTACTCTGACCACCACAGCACAGCAGCTGTGAGGGTTGTCTGTAGCAGCCATATCAGCTTCTGATATCATGAAGATCATCACAGTTCTTCACTTCATCTTTGTTGAACTTTGCGTTCACGTCTTTCTTTCCTTTCTCTAACCTGTCTCCGTCTCTGTTTCCACAGAAGCTCAAACTCTCTGCAGCCTGTTTTTATCTGCTGTCATCAGATCTTCAACAACCTCATTCTGATCCGTCACACACTCTACAGCCTCATCAGCACTGACGCCATCTTCACTGACTGATGGACCACAATGTGAGTCTGTGGAAGCTCACAAACTGTCAAACTTTTCATCATTATTGTTTTATGTGATTACTTCAGTCTAACAATGTTCAACCATTTAGAAATTCATTAGAAACATGTCAAACATCAGTCAAAGATTTGAATTGAATATTTACATAAAAACAGCATGAACAGTCAGTGAACTGACCTCACAGTCTGCAGTCTGCAGTTTGGACTCTTCAGTCCAGCACATAGCAGCTTCACTCCTGAATCCTGTAGGTCGTTGTTGGTCAGGTCCAGCTGTGTCAGATGGGAGGGGTTGGACTTCAGAGCTGAGGCCAGAGAAGCACAGCTGATCTCTGAGAGTTTACAGCCGGACAGACTGTGATGACACAGATTATAAAATGTTATTATGAAAGAGGACACTTTATATTTACTTCATGTGTTTGATGTCAGAACAGTTTGACGTATTCAGCTTTGATGAACATTTGCTCTTCACATCAGAGGTTCAGCTCATCTGATCTCACTGTGTTTGACATGAAACAATCATCTCATCTCAACTCATCACTCTCTCTCACCTGCAGACTTTTAATCTGTTTGTCTGAATCTTGGAGATGAACAGAGAGAAAATGGAGTTTCATTTAGACTTCCATAATGTCTACAGTCTATCAGTGTGATCTGATCCCAGGTCTGTCTGCACAAAGTGAGCATGAAGCCATGTTGATGAGAAAAACATTTGAACAACTCAGTGAACAATTACAGTTGAGAAAGATCAAATCTGAGTTTAAACAACAGTGTGCATGAACCAGATCCTATAAAAACATTTAATTCTGCACACTTCAACGATCACATGATGAAAATTCTTTGACTGCTTGGACTGAACTGCAGGCTGTGTTTACGAGCTGAGAGGAGAAGACGATCATTGAGAGAGATTGTAGAAGATGAAAACAAAACATACTGCAGCAATAAAATCAATGCAGTGTGGCTCAAAAATGATACACAGTGCAGCAAGTCAGAGAGGAAACATTCAGCAGTGATGATGACAGAGACTCTCAACAGTTTCTCAGGCTGTAAAATATGGAAATAGTATTGGTAACCCTTGTTAAATAAATGATGACAAACTGTGTTAAACTGCACGAGAGACATGTTTGACTTCTCCCTACTTCTAGCCATGACTGTGCTGCTTCCACAGAGTTACAGGACGCATATATGGAGTGAACATCGAGCACACAGTCAGTCAAAATGTGACAGGAGCAAAAAACACCCAGAAAACTGCTCAAATCTCAGAGGGTCAGAAGATAATTCATAAAAAGTCTCATGAATATCGTGAAAATCTGATGACTAAACTATGAATCTACACTGATTCATAATGTTCATCACATCTGGACTTACTCAGCCTTTCTGCAGTTCCTCACAGCTGGAATCAGTCTCCGTCGTCCCTCCAATGATGTGCTGAACTCCTTCAGGTCCAACTCATCCAGAACCTCCTCTGACATCTGCAGCATGTAGGCCAGAGCTGAGCAGTGGATCACAGAGAGTTTCGTCTCGAATCTGTTCTCTGACTTCAGGAACTCTTGGATCTCCTGATGGACTGAGTCATCGTTCATCTCCATCAGACAGTGGAAGATGTTGATGCTTCTGTCAGGAGAGATATCATCACTGTTCATCTTCTTCAGGTTGTTGATCGCTCTCTGGATGCTCCTTGAACTGGTCTTTGTCTGACCCAGCAGGCCTCCTAAGAGTCTCTGGTTGGACTCCAGAGAGAGGCCATGAAGGAAGCGAACAAACAGGTCCAGGTGACCATTTTTACTTTGAAGGGATTTCTCCATGACCTTCATCAGGAAGACATCCAGTGATAAAAACTCACCACCACACAGGAAGTCCTTCAGCACCTTTGTCTTCTTGTTGGTGTAACAGTGGAACAGGTAGACTGCAGCCAGAAACTCCTGAACGCTCAGATGAACAAAGCAGTAGACTGTTTTCTGGAAGATCACACTCTCTCTTTTGAAGATCTCTGTACAAACTCCTGAGTACACCGAGGCCTCTGTGACATCCAGACCACACTGCTCCAGGTCTTCTTGGTAGAACATGATGTTTCCTTTCTCCAGCTGTTCAAACGCCAGCCTCCCCAGCTTCAGAAGAACTTCCCCGTCAGCCTCCGTCAACTCCTGTGGACTCGTCTCATGTCCTTCATCGTACTTCTTCTTCTTCCTCTTTGTCTGAACCAGCAGGAAGTGTGAGTACAGGTCAGTCAGGGTCTTGGGCAGCTCTCCTCTCTGGTCTGTGGTCAACATGTGGTCCAGAACTGTAGCAGTGATCCAGCAGAAGACTGGGATCAGACACATGATGTGGAGGCTCCTGGAGGTCTTGATGTGTGAGATGATTCTGCTGGACAGATCTTCATCACTGACTCTCCTCCTGAAGTACTCCTCCTTCTGAGCGTCAGTGAAGCCTCGTACTTCTGTTACCCTGTCAACACGTGAAGGAGGGATCTGATTGGCTGCTGCAGGTCTGGAAGTTATCCAGATGAGAGCCGAGGGAAGCAGGTTCCCCTTGATGAGGCTTGTCAACAGCACGCTGACTGATGACTCCTGTGTGACATCAGACACGACCTCTTTGTTGTTGAAGTCCAGTGAAAGTCTGCTTTCATCCAGGCCGTCAAAGATGAACAGAAGTTTACAGACAGCGAGCTTCTCTGCTGTGACCTTCTGTAATGTTGGATGGAAAACATGGAGCAGCCTGAGAAGACTGAACCGCTCATCTTTGATCAAGTTCAGCTCCCTGAACGAGAGCAGAACCACCAGACTGACATCTTGGTTCTCCGAGCCCTCTGCCCAGTCCAGAGTGAACTTCAGCACTGAGAAGGTTTTTCCAACGCCAGCGACGCCGTTGGTCAGAACGACTCTGATGTGTCTCTGTTGGTCAGGTAAGGCTTTAAAGATGTCGTGGCATTTGATGGGAGTGTCATGGAGGGTCTCCTTCTTCTTGGAAGCTGTCTCAAGCTGCCTCACCTCATGTTGGGTATTAACCTCTTCACTCTGTCCCTCTGTGATGTAGAGCTCAGTGTAGATTCTGTTGAGGAGGGTTCCACTTCCTGTTTCATCACTTCCTTCAGTCACACGTTCACATCTCGTCTTCAGACTGATCTTATGTTCATCTAAAACCTCCTGCAGACCACCGCTCACTGAAACAGAGACAGAAGTTTGAGACAGAACACAGAAAACATGTCAGTCAGCTGATCATTTCACCATGACCAATGAAAACATCAATATAAGAATATATGGAGAAGTAAATGTTCAGTTTTGGTTGAACATCAAATCCTCTGACTTCGTGTTGGTGTTTGATTGACAGCAGAGTCGACAGGCTGAGCCTCAGCAGCTCGTCTGTTCCTTCCTCTCTGTAATATTTGAAACTGATCCTCCCATCAAACATTACACAATATGTTCATGTCTTTCTTTGGCTCCTTCACAATAAAAGTTGTGACTACCACTGGCTTTTCTTTGTGCAGCTCTGTTGTAGAATGACAAATGAATGAATCTTGGATCTGTCAGTGATTTTGTAGCTTCTAACTGAATCTCTGTGGTTTGGAGTCTCTCCTGTCTGCCTGTTCCAATGTTAACTTGTCAGCGTCTGCCTGTGACCTCCGACCTCTCCAGTTCATCCTGAATGCTTCATCTTCAGCCCGTCTGTTCTCACACAATCCACCTCTCCTCTGCTTCCTGAAAAAGAGAAGTGGTCCAAATCAAAATTTGACCATTTTATCTGCACAGCAACAATTCAAATGTATCTCACTTTACATGGTCACATAGTTGAATTCATGTTCAACAGTTTACACTGCAGCGTGTTTCAAGGATAAAATGAGATGATGCTTTGACTAAAAACAAAGATGGAAAAGAAGTCCTGATGAGTCCTGGTGACCAAACGTCCCCTTCCAGTTAGAACCGACCAGTCTGATGTGTGTAGAGGTCTGTATGGTGACACTGTAGCAGCCTGCTGCTGTTTTCAGGTCATGAAGGTGAACACAGTGAACAGTTGTGTGTTCATGGATCACTTCAGGCTGATTTACTGACTTTATGCTGCTTCCAACACAACTTATGACCCTTAAAGAAATCTGGCAGCTGTGTAGAAGTGTCATTTTCAAAACCCATAACAGCACCAATAACTGACATGAAAATCTCTCCATATATTCAGTATGGATCAAAGATTTAGTTTGAAAGTATCTGCACTCATAGTTCTGCATCATGAAGATAAATCTTTGAGCAGTTTGTCTTCATCCTCTATGCATCATCTCCATCAGGTCAGTTTACAGTAAAAACAGTCTCTTACTTTGTGTCTGAAGGTCCAGGTTCATCTCTGAAGTTTTCAGGAAGATCTTTGGACTGGTCACTCTTCATAGACAGACAGCTGGATCCTGCAGACTCTGCTCTCCGTCTGTTGGACTGAACTCTGCAAACACCAACATGTTTTTATTCAGATCACATGAATCTTTGATAAATTCTCTGAAACACACAAACTGCTGTCAGTAATGAGGAGCTTTAAAAGTTTGTGTTGGTCCTCTCAGATCAGATTACAGCTTTTAGGTGACTGACAGCTGTCACAGACACTCAGAGGAGGATGGAACAAATGATTTGTCTTTGTGCCAGAAAGTTTGATCCGTTACAGTCAGCAAAAATATTTTGGAAGAAAATCTAATATCCAAACAGAAAACATCGACAGATGTAACTGAAGAGAGTCAAAGAAATGAGTTAGCAGCAGCAGCTCTCTTACTTTGTGTCTGAAGGTCCAGGTTCATTACTGAAGTTTTCAGGAAGATCTTTGGACCGGTCACTCTTCATAGACAGACAGCTGGATCCTGCAGACTCTGCTCTGTCCTCCTCTTCCTCCATCTTCAGGACTTCAGTCAGTCTGAGAAGTGAAACATGAACACTGACTGTGAGCTCAGGACACAAGAACGAAGAAAAACAGGTTTGTTCAGGAGTCACAAACAAGACAATACAGGAAACACACACACACACACACACACACACACACACACACACACGCACACACACACTTTGTGTCACAGATGAATCAAACTGTGAGTTCATTCCAACATTTCTTTCCTCGACAGTCCACAGACAGAAAACTGTCTCAGAGACTTTGACAGTGAATCATCAGATGTTGGATTAACACTCACCCTGCCTCAGCTTCACTTCTCCTCCGTCTGCTGCCTCAACTCAAAATGGAGTCTAAACAAAGTTCCTCCCAGTTCTGATCTACCTGGATCACCTGGTTACTGTAGCTCCTCCCCTCTTTATATACAGGAAATCAGGTTACCTTATCTGTGTGTGTGTGTGTGTGTGTGTGATGCTAACACAGCTACATGTTTAACATGGTGTGTTCATGTGCGTCTCTCTCTGCTTCAACAAACTGAATTAACTTGGAGTTTGTTCAAAATGTTTTTAAATGATAAATAATATTCAGTTTAAGTTAAAGTGCTTCAAACTAAATGAACTGGATGTTTCTTTCACACACTTACAGGGAACACACACAGTTCATCTCAGCTCTTTGTGATTCAATAATCTGAACTCCAGATTACCGGGCCACCTTTAATACTTTGGTCCATACTGGACTTGAACTTTTTGCCAAGTGGAAATTATGACATAATGTGCTGTGGCTGCACACAAACAAGGAAACACCTTCAGTCAATGAGTCAGACTTTATTTGTAAATGGTGCATGTGCATGGAGATCTTAATGATCTTCTTAAAGCTCACGCTGTTCTGTCCAGCAATGACTACAGAAATTAGAGTAAGAGCTCAGACTGTCACTGCAATTAATGTGTACAACACTCGGCACAAATTTTGAATTTGTCTCTGTAAAATGATGATTAGCATTAGCACTAGCCACTAACTGACAGACATTAACACAGGCAACTCAAGCAAGACATTTTCTGTGGTGACCGTCAATCTGTGTTGTTTGTGTTTAAATCTGCTGTTGCTGTGCCTATGATGTGACATATATCAGCAGTTATTGTCAGTTAATTTGAATTTGTCTGTGTAAAATGACAGAGAGAGACAGCAGAGCAGCTTAGCGGCTAGCCCGTTAGCGGCTAACCCGTTAGCGGCTAACCCGTTAGCGGCTAACCCGTTAGCGGCTAGCGTTGTCACGCTAACAGTTAGCCTCTAACAGGCCTGTGTGAAATCATAACATAATTTAATAGGTCATATTTCTTCATTTTACACACAAACTGCATATCTAGACGATCAGGAAAGTCTCTGGATGCCCAAACTTAAGTCGGTTCAATGATTGGAAATACGGTTTGGACAGATATCCTTCCTGTTCGAGGCGTGGTCTCAGCATTTTCTCTCTCTGTCTTCCAACTGACATTCAAACTGCTGCATTAACTGCCCGGCGGCGGCCATCTTAGCAGTTATTGTCAGTTAATTTGAATTTGTCTGTGTAAAATGACAGACAGCAGAGCAGCTAGCGCGTTAGCACTAGCCACTAACTGACAGACATTAATACAGGCAACTCAAGCAAGACATTTTCTGTGGTGACCGTCAATCTGTGTTTAAATCTGCTGTTGCTGTGCCTATGATGCGACATATATCAGTCATCTGATTTGACAGTGAATGCAGCAGGACTGTGTTAAATCATAACATAATTTCTAGCTACTAAAAATTAAAGACATGCTAATTGCTAACACTAGGCGGCCATTTTAGCAGTTATCGTCACTGAATTTGAACTTGTCTGTCTGAAGAGAGAGCAGAGCAGCTAGCGCGTTAGCACTAGCCTCTAACTGACAGACAGTAACACAGACACACAGACTCACACAGACAAGCACACACACACAGACAGACAAGACAAACACACACACACACACACAGACACACACACCTAACAACTTCCCCAAATTTTGTACTACAGAAATAAAAATTATATCATTAGATTCAGCTCATTTAGGACATTACTACTATATTGACCTTATACAAACCTTCTGCACATGAGCAGCTAGGGTGTTAGCGCTAGCTGCTCATTGTATTAAAGACATGATATTTGCTAACATTAGCGGCTAGCACATTAGTGCTAACTGTTCATGGTAGTAAAGACATTCTTATTGCTAACATTTGCAGCTGATGCTAGAATTAGTGGCTAGCGCGTTAGCTAGTGTGTAAATATTACTATTTGAGATGTGCTTTTTCAGTACAAAACCCCGGCAGCAGCCCACTCGGCACTTTCTAGTTATCCGTCATATTGTGATTGCACTGTGGAACATAATTCCTACAGTATTGCAGACTGTGTTAATGATTGAGTCAGCAGCTGCAGGATTTATACTGTGAAATAAAGCCACTGAATTCTGTTCAAACACATTATCACAGGAGTGGAAGTGAGCTCGCAGTCTGTCTGTCTGTGATTCTTTTTTAATCTTCAACTTCCCCACGAGAGAAAAAATCTGACTGGATACATTTAAAATGTGACACTTAGATAATAAATGACAAATATCTGAAGACTGAATCAAAGTTCATCGTGTTGTCTGGCTCACACTCTTTAAATAAATGTGCACAGTCTGGATTCAAATGAAGGCCCTGCCTTTCATTGACCTGTTTCCACGGTGAATCAGATTTCTATCACCACACACGTTTAAGTCAGAGTGAACACACTAACTGATCAGCTGTTACTGCAACACTAAAGTGTCAGCTCGACACAAACATCATCATCTTCACGTCACCTTGGATTTTTGGATTTGTCTGTGCTTCAGTCGCTCTCATGTCAACTAAACCTGCTGTGACATGTTAAACATCCTTTTCCTGGCAGACGTTAAAGATCAACACACTGCTTGTTTTTAGCTGTTATATCTAACCCTGTGTACATGCATGGAGAGCTGAGGATGCCTTCCATGTGGATACTTATAATAAAGCTGATCATGAATCTGATTCTGACATTTAATCTTGTTTGATGTATTAAACTCTTACTTTTTAAAGACTGCAGAAACATTTTGCGTCTTTAGTCTTTATCTCGTCTTTATGAATCTCTCGCAGGTCAGCAGCAGAAGAAGATTCACGTTTTGTAACTGAATGAAACGTTTTTAAATGTCGACAACTTTAAACTGCACCGTGACTCCTTTTCCTTTGGTGTCCGTTAAAAATGAACATAAGAAGTGGAGAAGTAGAGTTGTGATGTTTTTAATGTCAGCAAAGTTTTACAAGCATGTCTGATTTTTGACAGTTTAAGGCCGTACATGAGCGGGTTCTGAAGAGGCTGAATGATCACTACATACATGGACAAGAACACACAGAGCGGATATGGAACAGAGAACATGTCGAACCTCTGAGTGATCAGGCTGTAAAAACAGGCAAAGACGAAGCTGACCAGTGAAATAAAATGCGGAGTACAAGTATCAAAAGCTTTTATTCTCGTCTCTCTGGAACCTTTTAAACACACTGACAGAATTTGGACGTAGGTGAATGAAATATAAGTGACGGGAGCAGCAACAGTGAAAATCAGGCCAAACACCAGATCGTGAATGAGAGACACCGTTCTGTCTGAAGAACAAGAGAGTTCAACTACAAGGTGGTGTGCACAAAAGACTTTGTTTATAACCGTGCCACAGCGCTTTAAATGAATCGTGAATGACAGTAAAACTCCAACCTCGACAAAGGAGACTGTCCAGATAACAAGAATGACCTTTTGCACTATTCTTCTGGTTATCATGACATTGTAGTGCAACGGCTTACAAATACATATATATCTGTCATATGCCATTATTGTTAACGTTCCAAATTCAATAGCAACATACGTGTGAATGTTAAAGATTTGCATGAAGCAGTAAAATGTGGAAATTTCATGAGTGTCTGACAAGATTTGTGCCATTAAGCAGGGCAACAAAGACGTGCTGCCGTATATTTCATTAACAAACAGATTACAGAGGAACAGATACATGGGCTCATGCAGACTTCTGTCCAGATAAATGATGACAATAAGAACAGTGTTGGCAAATATAACCGACGTGTAAAAGAGAAGCGCCAGAGTGAAATACAGGTACTTTAGCTGTCCTATGTTACCATACATGGCCAGCACAAATGAGTGAATCTGTGTTGAGTTTTCCATGATCCCACTAATAAGACGCAAGAATACATTTGATCATGTGTGTTTTGAGGAGCTGTGCAAGGAGAAAATGATGACAGTTATTCAAACAGTCCTGAGTTATAGTGTATCTGCAGCCCTGAACAGGAGAAACATCTTCAGACAAAGTCTGATTATTTTCCTGATAAACGTCCAGAGAACCTGTAATTAGAAACATCCATTAATGAAGAGCAAAGATGTCATGTTATATGTCATTATATGCAGCTGAACGTCGCTGTGTTATGACTGGCATGACAACACTGCATATCCAAAATCACAGTCTGTGAGAAGGACGATCAGATGATGCACATGAACCTCTCCGCCCCACTGAGACTAAATGAAGTAATCACTGAACGTTTATACGATGTTCTACGTGACGAGCAGAACGTGACCAATCAAGACAGAGCTGGTTATTTTGGAAGATGCAGCCATGCGTCATGCAGAGAAGGAAAATACATGTGGCATTGTTCCATTCAGGTGAAATGTATTGTACAGTGCTGATTTGTCCCAGGCTAGGAGTGACAAAGAATACAACTCTAATACAGTCAGAGACCAACAATTCAAAGTTATGAGTCCAGCCTTCGGCCCAGTTTACTTGCCTCCATCTTCAGCCCTACTTACTAGTCACCAGCCGTCAGACCGGGCCGGCGCCGGCCTCTGGGCCTCCAGCCCGGTCTCCACTGCTATGCGGCTATTTGCTGTATTTTCTTCATCAGTGACCGAGCTATGCTCTCTTTGGTTTCTCCTTCCAGGTTCTTATGCTGTGTTAGTTCATCACAGAAGAAGATCATTGGAAAATCTCTTTCCATTGCCGCTCCCTTGTTCTGCATAAAGCTGCATCCATTAAACTGGAAATCATTGCATGTGAGATTGATGTGCAGGAGCTCCAGTCGATGACTGTCCCATCGTGTTGAGTTATTTGAGCCTGATCTCTTTTAAAAGGTTATTTGATCACATTTATTTATCAGGAATCATGTACAAAGAAAACATTAACCTCATACAAGCAGCAGAGATGAATTGGACCAGTCATGTTGTGAGGATGGACGTCAGTTCTCCATCGTTCAACAGTGTGGAGGTGAAACACAAAGAAATACAGAGAGAACCACAGATGGAATGAATCAAAGACAGAAAAAACTAAAGCCTGCTCCAGGTTCCAGGTGGAGGAGGTGGTTGTGTGTGGAGCAGGAGTGGAGGAGTCTCAGTGTCTCTGCAGAGACTGTGTAGAAGGACAGAGCAGAGAGCTGATCTCAGAGCAGTTCAGACTGCAGCACTGACAGTCATCTCCACGTGTTGTGATTCCTCCGTCAGTCTCTGCTGGATGAAGCTCTCCTCTCCACTCCACCTCCCAGTAACATGGCCCAGTCAGAGCTGATGCTGCTGCTTCAACCTCTCTGGATCATCAGGACTCAGCTGACCAACACACACACCTTTCTCATCGCCTCCACCTGATGAGAGAAGCAGACAGAGAGCAGAAGTCATGAATCCTGTTCACAGAGACTCCCTTCATCAGCTGTCAGTCAGTGATGCAGCACATCCAGTATAAAGAGCAGCAGGACTTCAGATCTGATGAATGAGGACCGCTGTCTCTGTACATCTTGTAATGCTGTCAGCTGGAATCAGCTTTATTTCCTGTAGACATCAACACAACAACAACAGTCGTCTGCACATCAGCCAAAAACACACGATCACAACAAGCTTCTGGCTCATCTGATTGGCTGACTGTTCCCTCTCTCATCTGATTGGCTGACTGTTCTCTCTCTCTGTCCAATCCTGAAGCCTGTCAGCGTTCTCCTCTCACAGCTTCACTGAGGAAAGCAGCCACTGAGAAGGTCGGAGGTTTACAGGAAATACTGGATCTGTGCTTTGATACTAACTGTGTTTAGTACAATACTGCTGAGACCAACATGGACTGACTGCAACCCTCTACTGACCTCAGAGTCTGCAGTCTGCAGTGTGGACTCTGCAGAAAATCACATAGCAGCTTCACTCCTGAATCCCGCAGGTTGTTGTGACTCAGGTCCAGCTGTGTCAGATGGGAGGAGTTGGACTTCAGAGCTGAGGCCAGAGAAGCACAGCTGATCTCTGACAAACTGCAGCTCCTCAATCTGAATAAAGAATAAATGATGTTGATAAAAATCCATTTATGATCCAATCAGATGTGTTCAATACCAATGATCAGACATTATTTGTGAAAACACATTGAAATCAGCAGAAACAAAGAAATATTTCCACTTTATCAAGTAAACTTGATCATTTCAGTCAAATCTGAGTTCAGAGGATCTTCTGTATACAGATGTGACCATTTACCAACAATTCTAAACATTCATTGACTTTAACCACTAACAGACATTTTCTACAGTTTCTTTAAGAAACACAAGTCTTTGTGACTGCAGACTAAATTTAATACAACAAACATGAAAATATGAACAAAAGGACATTTACAACTTTATGGATGGAAGTTATGTCTGAACATAAATTAGCTTCAATTGTTAATGAAACATCAGATCTACAATAGTAACAGAGAGTCAGTGAACTGACCTCACAGTCTGCAGTCTGCAGTGTGGACTTTGCAGAAAATCACACAGCAGCTTCACTCCTGAATCCTGCAGGCTGTTGTAGCTCAGGTCCAGCTCTGTCAGATGGGAGGGGTTGGACTTCAGAGCTGAGGCCAGAGAAGCACAGCTGATCTCTGACAAACTGCACCGCCACAATCTGAATAAAGAATAAATGATGTTGATAAAAATCCATTTATGATCCAATCAGATGTGTTCAATACCAATGATCAGACATTATTTGTGAAAACACATTGAAATCAGCAGAAACAAAGAAATATTTCCACTTTATCAAGTAAACTTGATCATTTCAGTCAAATCTGAGTTCAGAGGATCTTCTGTATACAAATGTGACCATTCACCAACAATTCTAAACATTCATTGACTTTAACCACTAACAGACATTTTCTACAGTTTCTTTAAGAAACACAAGTCTTTGTGACTGCAGACTAAATTTAATACAACAAACATGAAAATATGAACAAAAGGACATTTACAACTTTATGGATGGAAGTTATGTCTGAACATAAATTAGCTTCAATTGTTAATGAAACATCAGATCTACAATAGTAACAGAGAGTCAGTGAACTGACCTCAGAGACTGCAGTCTGCAGTGTGGACTCTGCAGAAAATCACACAGCAGCTTCACTCCTGAATCCTGCAGGTTGTTGTTGGTCAGGTCCAGCTCTGTCAGATGGGAGGGGTTGGACTTCAGAGCTGAGGCCAGAGAAGCACAGCTGATCTCTGACAAACTGCAGCGCCTCAATCTGAATAAAGAATAAATGATGTTGATAAAAATCCATTTATGATCCAATCAGATGTGTTCAGGTTTGAAATATGCAGCTCATCATTACTATGTCCTAATCAATGAGCTTTTCTCTAACATGAGTAGAGTGACTTTGTCATTGTGTTATTGTGGATCATCATAATGTCAGCCTTCTACAGACATCATCCAAACGTCAGCACAACATTCAGACAACCATTCTGTGTGTGTGTGTGTGACAAATGAGTTCAGAGGATCTTCTGTATACAGATGTGACCATTTACCAACAATTCTAAACATTCATTGACTTTAACCACTAAAAGACATTTTCTACAGTTTCTTTAAGAAACACAAGTCTTTGTGACTGCAGACTAAATTTAATACAACAATCATGAAAATATGAACAAAAGGACATTTACAACTTTATGGATGGAAGTTATGTCTGAGCATAAATTAGCTTCAATTGTTAATGAAACATCAGATCTACAATAATAACAGAGAGTCAGTTATTATGACCTCAGAGTCTTCAGTCTGCAGTGTGGACTCTGCAGAAAATCACACAGCAGCTTCACTCCTGAATCCTGCAGGTTGTTGTAGTTCAGGTCCAGCTGTGTCAGATGGGAGGGGTTGGACTTCAGAGCTGAGGCCAGAGAAGCACAGCTGATCTCTGACAAACTACACCACCAAAATCTGAATAAAGAATAAAAGATGTTGATAAAAATCCATTTATGATCCAATCAGATGTGTTCAATATCAATGATCAGACATTATTTGTGAAAACACATTGAAATCAGCAGAAACAAAGAAATATTTCCACTTTATCAAGTAAACTTGATCATTTCAAACAAGAGGATCAAATCAAATCAGACATGTTGGACTAAAAACAGCTGATTATTTATTCCATGACCTTCTGACTGTGTTTGCTGTCTTAGCAGGTAAATGTCATTCAAAGGAGAGGTCTACATTTGTTCCAGTGTGTCTTCAAACAGCAGCCACATGTACATTCACAGAGTTATTGGTGGCAGTCATCATTCCTCCTGTCCATACTCAGTGTGAAGTGCTCTCTTCATAACACAACTACACTGTAAGAAATGACTTCAGAAGTTCAGCTGAAACTAATATGAAGCTTCAGCAGGCTGAGTTAGATACATCAAGTGGGTGTCTACCAACGTTAAAGACTGTTTAGGACCACATTCACAAACTTTCAAGGATCTCAAGGACTCATGGGAACCATGTTACTTGCTATATCACTGACTGATGGACCACAATGTGAGTCTGTGGAAGCTCACAAACTGTCAAACTTTTCATCATTATTGTTTTATTTGATTACTTCAGTCTAACAATGTTCAACCATTTAGAAATTCATTAGAAACATGTCAAACATCAGTCAAAGATTTGATTTAAATATTTACATAAAAACAGCATGAACAGCCAGTGAACTGACCTCAGAGTCTGCAGTCTGCAGTTTGGACTCTGCAGTCCAGCACATAGCAGCTTCACTCCTGAATCCTGTAGGTCGTTGTCACTCAGGTCCAGCTGTGTCAGATGGGAGGGGTTGGACTTCAGAGCTGAGGCCACGACTTCACAGTGACTCTCTGAGAGTTTACAGCTGGACAGACTGTGATGACACAGATTATAAAATGTTATTATGAAAGAGGACACTTTATATTTACTTCATGTGTTTGATGTCAGAACAGTTTGACGTATTCAGCTTTGATGAACATTTGCTCTTCACATCAGAGGTTCAGCTCATCTGATCTCACTGTGTTTGACATGAAACAATCATCTCATCTCAACTCATCACTCTCTCTCACCTGCAGACTTTTAATCTGTTTGTCTGAATCTTGGAGATGAACAGAGAGAAAATGGAGTTTCATTCAGACTTCCATAATGTCTACAGTCTATCAGTGTGATCTGATCCCAGGTCTGTCTGCACAAAGTTAGCATGAAGCCATGTTGATGAGAAAAACAACTCAGTGAACAATTACAGTTGAGAAAGATCAAATCTGAGTTTAAACAACAGTGTGCATGAACCAGATCCTATAAAAACATTTAATTCTGCACACTTCAACGATCACATGATGAAAATTCTTTGACTGCTTGGACTGAACTGCAGGCTGTGTTTACGAGCTGAGAGGAGAAGACGATCATTGAGAGAGATTGTAGAAGATGAAAACAAAACATACTGCAGCAATAAAATCAATGCAGTGTGGCTCAAAAATGATACACAGTGCAGCAAGTCAGAGAGGAAACATTCAGCAGTGATGATGACAGAGACTCTCAACAGTTTCTCAGGCTGTAAAATATGGAAATAGTATTGGTAACCCTTGTTAAATAAATGATGACAAACTGTGTTAAACTGCACGAGAGACATGTTTGACTTCTCCCTACTTCTAGCCATGACTGTGCTGCTTCCACAGAGTTACAGGACGCATATATGGAGTGAACATCGAGCACACAGTCAGTCAAAATGTGACAGGAGCAAAAAACACCCAGAAACTGCTCAAATCTCAGAGGGTCAGAAGATAATTCATAAAAAGTCTCATGAATATCGTGAAAATCTGATGACTAAACTATGAATCTACACTGATTCATAATGTTCATCACATCTGGACTTACTCAGCCTTTCTGCAGTTCCTCACAGCTGGAATCAGTCTCCGTCGTCCCTCCAATGACGTGTTGAACTTGTTCAGGTCCAACTCATCCAGAACCTCCTCTGACATCTGCAGCATGTAGGCCAGAGCTGAGCAGTGGATCACAGAGAGTTTCTTCTCTGATCTGTTCTCTGACTTCAGGAACTCTTGGATCTCCTGATGGACTGAGTCATCATTCATCTCCATCAGACAGTGGAAGATGTTGATGCTTCTGTCAGGAGAGATATCATCACTGTTCATCTTCTTCAGGTTGTTGATCGCTCTCTGGATGGTTTCTGGACTGTTGTCTGTCTGACCCAGCAAGCCTCCTAAGAGTCTCTGGTTGGACTCCAGAGAGAGGCCATGAAGGAAGCGAACAAACAGGTCCAGGTGACCATTTTCACTTTGAAGGGATTTCTGCATGACCTCCATCAGGAACACGTCCAGTGATGGGTGATGGCCGGCCCACGGGAACACATAGGGTGGTGGGTGATGGTCGGCCCACCAGGACACATCCAGTGACGGGTGACTGTAGTCTTCTCCCAAAAAGTCCTTCAGCACCTTTGTCTTCCTCTTGGTGTAACAGTGGAACAGGTAGACTGCAGCCAGAAACTCTTGAACGCTCAGATGAACAAAGCAGTAGACTGTTTTCTGGAAGATCACACTCTCTCTTTTGAAGATCTTTGTACAAACTCCTGAGTACACCGAGGCCTCTGTGACATCCAGACCACACTGCTCCAGGTCTTCTTGGTAGAACATGATGTTTCCTTTCTCCAGCTGTTCAAACGCCAGCCTCCCCAGCTTCAGAAGAACTTCCCTGTCAGCCTCCGTCAGCTCCTGTGGACTCGTCTCATGTCCTTCATCGTACTTCTTCTTCTTCCTCTTTGTCTGAACCAGCAGGAAGTGTGAGTACAGGTCAGTCAGGGTCTTGGGCAGCTCTCCTCTCTGGTCTGTGGTCAACATGTGCTCCAGAACTGTAGCAGTGATCCAGCAGAAGACTGGGATCAGACACATGATGTGGAGGCTCCTGGAGGTCTTGATGTGTGAGATGATTCTGCTGGACAGATCTTCATCACTGACTCTCCTCCTGAAGTACTCCTCCTTCTGAGCGTCAGTGAAGCCTCGTACTTCTGTTACCCTGTCAACACGTGAAGGAGGGATCTGATTGGCTGCTGCAGGTCTGGAAGTTATCCAGATGAGAGCCGAGGGAAGCAGGTTCCCCTTGATGAGGCTTGTCAACAGCACGCTGACTGATGACTCCTGTGTGACATCAGACACGACCTCTTTGTTGTTGAAATCCAGTGAAAGTCTGCTTTCATCCAGGCCGTCAAAGATGAACAGAAGTTTACAGACAGCGAGCTTCTCTGCTGTGACCTTCTGTAATGTTGGATGGAAAACATGGAGCAGCCTGAGAAGACTGAACCGCTCATCTTTGATCAAGTTCAGCTCCCTGAACGAGAGCAGAACCACCAGACTGACATCTTGGTTCTCCGAGCCGTCTGCCCAGTCCAGAGTGAACTTCAGCACTGAGAAGGTTTTTCCAACGCCAGCGACGCCGTTGGTCAGAACGACTCTGATGTGTCTCTGTTGGTCAGGTAAGGCTTTAAAGATGTCGTGGCATTTGATGGGAGTGTCATGGAGGGTCTCCTTCTTCTTGGAAGCTGTCTCAAGCTGCCTCACCTCATGTTGGGTATTAACCTCTTCACTCTGTCCCTCTGTGATGTAGAGCTCAGTGTAGATCCTGTTGAGGAGGGTTCCACTTCCTGTTTCATCACTTCCTTCAGTCACACGTTCACATCTCGTCTTCAGACTGATCTTATGTTCATCTGAAACCTCCTGCAGACCACCGCTCACTGAAATAGAGACAGAAGTTTGAGACAGAACACAGAAAACATGTCAGTCAGCTGATCATTTCACCATGACCAATGAAAACATCAATATAAGAATATATGGAGAAGTAAATGTTCAGTTTTGGTTGAACATCAAATCCTCTGACTTCGTGTTGGTGTTTGATTGACAGCAGAGTCGACAGGCTGAGCCTCAGCAGCTCGTCTGTTCCTTCCTCTCTGTAATATTTGAAACTGATCCTCCCATCAAACATTACACAATATGTTCATGTCTTTCTTTGGCTCCTTCACAATAAAAGTTGTGACTACCACTGGCTTTTCTTTGTGCAGCTCTGTTGTAGAATGACAAATGAATGAATCTTTTTATTCTATTACTGTAACTCACTCCTGGCTGGTCTGCCTGTGTGTGATATCTGAAGTCTCCTGAATGCTTCAGCCCATCTGTTGAAGTTCTCCCACAATCCACCGCTGCTCTGCTCCCTGAAAAAGAAGTGGTCCAAATCAAAGTTTGACCACTTTATCTGCACAGCAACAATTCAAATGTATCTCACTTTACATGGTCACATAGTTGAATTCATGTTCAACAGTTTACACTGCAGCGTGTTTCAAGGATAAAATGAGATGATGCTTTGACTAAAAACAAAGATGGAAAAGAAGTCCTGATGAGTCCTGGTAACCAAACGTCCCCTTCCAGTTAGAACCGACCAGTCTGATGTGTGTAGAGGTCTGTATGGTGACACTGTAGCAGCCTGCTGCTGTTTTCAGGTCATGAAGGTGAACACAGTGAGCAGTTGTGTGTTCATGGATCACTTCAGGCTGATTTATTAGGGCCCGAGCACGCACTGTGTGCGAGGCCCTATTGTATTTCAAATGTTTATTATTTTTTTTTTTTAGGGCCCGAGCACGCACTGTGTGCGAGGCCCTATTGTTTTTCAAATGTTTATTATTAGGGCCCGAGCACGCACTGTGTGCGAGGCCCTATTGTTTTTCAAATGTTTATTAGGGCCCGAGCACGCACTGTGTGCGAGGCCCTATTGTATTTCAAATGTTTATTATTTTTTTTTTTTTTATTAGGGCCCGAGCACGCACTGTGTGCGAGGCCCTATTGTTTTTCAAATGTTTATTATTTTTTTTTTTTTTTTTATTTTTATTATTTTTATTCTCGTTTTTCCTAAAAGTAAATTGCATTTTTGACTGCCTATATATACTCAAAAAGTTGCGAAAATTTGCCTACCCCCCCAAAGTCGGGCGTAAAATTACGTATTTTGGGGGTTTCGCACATGGACGAATAAAAATGGCTCTACAGCGCCACCTAGTTTCAGTTTTCGGAGCAGCCCCCGGACACGGTTTCATCCACGTGTACGAAATTTAGCGGGAGTATGAAAGATACCGAGTTGCACAAAAAAGTCTCTTGGTGACCCGGGCTACGGCGAAGCGTACGGCGGGCACTTTGTTTCAAAGTTGGCGTTTTCGTGTTTTTGGGGTCATTTTCAGGGGTCGTATTTGAACGAACTCCTCCTACAGCTTTCATCCTATCTGTTTGAAACTTGGCGTGTGTGTTCTTAAGGCCTCGACCATGAAAAGTTATCAAAATCATGAGGTTCAGATTTACTGCGTCAGAGGGGCGGGGCCACGAAATTTGGCGTTTTGGCGTGAAATTTCGACGTGCTATAACTTTGCCAAAAATACTCCAACCTTCATCAAACTTCTGATATATAATCACAGTCTGGCCTAGAATACATTTCCATAAAAATATTTGGAGAATTTCACAGCGCCTCCTAGTGGCGACAGAAAAGACCACTTTTACGAAATGACGCCCAGCTCGCAAAATATTGACCATATCCACCTCAAACTAGGTGTAGATGTTGTCAAGGCCTTGGTCTTGACATCTGAGAAATAATTTCAACGTTTCATCAGAGGGCGTGGCCGTGACGGCGCGTCAAAGTCAAGCGTGCCGATTTTTTCGACAAAAAATGGAACTCCATTGACTTTTTGGCTGTGTTTCAGGCAAAAGTGTTGGGCTTTCAGATACTTTGTCAGAGCTGTCTGAAACTTCTTGTGGTAAATAAGAGCAACATTATGCAAAATTCGGCTGCATAATTAATTAGGGGGCGGGGCAAAATCGCTCTATAGCGCCCCCTTGAAAATTTCTTTGACGCAGCCCCACCACAGTTTTGGACACAGAATTATGAAACCTTAGCCGAATTGCAAATGAAGGCATGACCTACAAAAAAGTCTCTTGGAGAAATGTGCTAAAATTAACAGGAAGCGAGATATTTAGGCATGAAAATCACCATTTTTGCTGTTTTGGCCGGCTGAGAAGGGGTCATATTTGAACGAACTCCTCCCAGGGATTTTGTCCAATTGACTTCAAACTTGGTAGTTACGTTCATATAGACTTCCTGACTAAAAGTTATCAAAATCATGAGTTTCGATGAAACGGCGTGGCCGTGGCGCTCCGTCAAATTTGACCCTTTGATACGACCTCCAAACTCCATTTGCTTTTTGGCTGTTTTATACGGCAAAGGCGGTTGTTGCTTTCATATATTTCGTCAGACCTGTCTGAAACTTCTTGTGGTTGTTAAGACCGATATTATGCATCTTTCGGCTGCATAAAAAACCTAGGGGCGGGGGTAACTTTTTCCCACAGCGCCCCCTTGAACTTTTCTTTCAGGCAGCCCCGCCACAGTTTTAGACACAGAGTGATGAAACCTCATCTGAATTGTAGAGCATGGCAAGACGTACAAAAAAGTCTCTTGGAGCAATGGCCTAAAATGAACAGGAAGCGAGATATTTGAGGATGAAAATCACCATTATTTGGGCCCGAGCAAAAAACCATTGTTTTTCGTTTGGACGTTTTCTTCTCCTAAATGAATCGCATTTTCGACGGCCTATATGTACTCGAAAAGTTGCGAAAATTTGCCTACCCCCCCAAAGTCGGGCGTAAAATTACGTATTTTGGGGGTCTCGCACGTGGACGTATAAAATGGCTCTACGGCGCCACCTACGTTTCGGTTGTCGGAGGAGCCCCTCGACACGCTTTGATCCGCGTGTACGAAATTTAGCGGGAGTATGTAAAGTACTGAGACGCACAAAAAGCCTCTTGGTGACCTGGGCTATCGCCAAGCGTACGGCGTGCACTTTGTTTCAAAGTTGGCGTTTTCGTGGTTTTGGGCTCATTTTCGGGGGTCGTATTTGAACGAACTCCTCCTAGAGCTTTCATCCTATCTGTTGAAACTTGCAGTGTGTGTTCTTAAGGCCTCGACCATGAAAAGTTATAAAAAGCGCGAGTTCCGGATTTACTTGCGTCAGAGGGGCGGGGCCAACGATTTTGGGGGTTTTACCATGAAATTTCCACGTGCTAGAACTTTGCGAAAAAAACACTACAATCTCCCCCAAACCTCTGATGTATAACGGCAGTCCTGGCCTAGAATACATTTCCATAAAAATATTTGCTGGTTTCACAGCGCCTCCCAGTGGCCAAAGAAAAGATGGCTAATGTGTGTGTTCGATTGAGCAAAATGCTTTGAAGCGGTTCGCGCGTCTTCCGACTGGTGCCTTCCGACGTGCCAGCCGTCGAGTTGCGTGGGAGTGCGAGGGCCCGTTCAACGCTGCTTGCAGCTTTAATTCCTCTTTTCCTTTCTTATTCTTCCGCGAAATGAATCGCATTTTCGACTGCCTATATGTACTCGAAAAGTTGCGAAAATTTGCCTACCCCCCCAAAGTGGGGCGTAAAATTACGTATTTTGGGGGTCTCGCACATGGATGACCAAAAATGGCTCTACGGCGCCACCTACGTTTTCGTTTTCGGAGGAGCCCCTGGACACAGTTTCATCCACATGTACGAACTTTAGTGGGAGTATGTAAGATACGGAGCCGCACAAAAAAGTCTCTTGGTGACCCGGGCTACGGCGAAGCGTACGGCGGGCACTTTGTTTCAAAGTTGCCATTTTCGTGTTTTTGGGGTCATTTTCAGGGGTCGTATTTGAACAAACTTCTCCTACAGCTTTCATCCTATCTGTTTGAAACTTGGCGTGTGTGTTCTTAAAGCCTCAACCATGAAAAGTTATCAAAATCGTGAGGTGCAGATTTACTGAGTCAGAGGGGCGGGGCCACGAAATTTGGCGTTTTGGCGTGAAATTTCGACGTGCTATAACTTTGCCAAAAATACTCCAACCTTCATCAAACTTCTGATATATAATCAGAGTCTGGCCTAGAATACATTTCCATAAAAATATTTGGAGAATTTCACAGCGCCTCCTACTGGCGACAGAAAAGACCACTTTTACGAAATGACGTCCAGCTCGCAAAATATTGACCATATCCACCTCAAACTAGGTGTAGATGTTGTCAAGGCCTTGGTCTTGACATCTGAGAAATAATTTCAACGTTTCATCAGAGGGCGTGGCCGTGACGGCGCGTCAAAGTCAAGCGTGCCGATTTTTTCGACGAAAAATGGAACTCCTTTGACTTTTTGGCTGTGTTTCAGGCAAAAGTGTTGGGCTTTTAAATACTTTGTCAGAGCTGTCTGAAACTTCTTGTGGTAAATAGGAGCAACATTATGCAAAATTCGGCTGCATAATTAATTAGGGGGCGGGGCAAAAATCGCTCTATAGCGCCCCCTTGAAAATTTCTTTGAAGCAGCCCCACCACAGTTTTGGACACAGAATTATAAAACCTTAGCCGAATTGCAGATGAAGGCATGACCTACAAAAAAGTCTCTTGGAGAATGGGCTACAATTATCAGGAAGCGAGGATATTTAGGCATGAAAATCACAATTTTTGCTGTTTTGGCCGGTTGAGAAGGGATCATATTTGAACGAACTCCTCCCAGGGATTTTGTCCAATTGACTTCAACTTGGTAGTTACGTTCATATAGACTTCCTGACTAAAAGTTATCAAAATCATGAGTTTCGATGAAGCGCCGTGGCCGTGGCACTCCGTCAAATTTGACCCTTTGATACGACCTCCAAACTCCATTTGCTTTTTGGCTGTTTTATACGGCAAAGGCGGCGTTGCTTTCATAATTTCGTCAGACCTGTCTGAAACTTCTTGTGGTTGTTAAGACCGATATTATGCATCTTTCGGCTGCATAAAAAACCTAGGGGGCGGGGGGGAACTTTTTCCCACAGCGCCCCCTTGAACTTTTCTTTCAGGCAGCCCCGCCACAGTTTTAGACACAGAGTGATGAAACCTTATCTGAATTGTAGAGCATGGCAAGACGTACAAAAAGGTCTCTTGGAGCAATGGCCTAAAATGAACAGGAAGCGAGATATTTGAGGATGAAAATCACCATTATTGGGCCCGAGCAAAAAACCATTGTTTTTCGTTTGGACGTTTTCTTCTCCTAAATGAATCGCATTTTCGACGGCCTATATGTACTCAAAAAGTTGCGATAAATTTGCCTACCCCCCCAAAGTCGGGCGTAAAAATTAACGTATTTGGGGGTCTCGCACGTGGACGCATAAAAATGGCTCTACGGCGCCACCTACGTTGCAGTTGTCGGAGGAGCCCCTCGACACGCTTTGATCCGCGTGTACGAAATTTAGCGGGAGTATGTAAAGTACTGAGACGCACAAAAAAGCCTCTTGGTGACCTGGGCTAGCGCCAAGCGTACGGCGTCCACTTTGTTTCAAAGTTGGCGTTTTCGTGGTTTTGGGGTCATTTTCAGGGGTCGTATTTGAACGAACTCCTCCTACAGCTTTCATCCTATCTGTTTGAAACTTGTTGTGTGTGTTCTTAAGGTCTTGACCATGAAAAGTTATCAAAATCGTGAGGTCCAGATTTACTGCGTCAGAGGAGCGGGGCCACGAATTTTGGGGTTTTACCATGAAATTTCCACGTGCTATAACTTTGCGAAAAACACTACAATCTCCCCCAAACCTCTGATGTATAACGGCAGTCTGGCCTAGAATACATTTCCATAAAAATATTTGGTGATTTTTACAGCGCCTCCTAGTGGCGACAGAAAAGACAACTTCTACGAGATGACGTCCAGCTCGTAAAATATTGACCATATCCACCTCAAACTAGGTGGATATGTTGTCAAGGCCTTGGTGTTGACATCTGAGAAAGAATTTCAACGTTTCATCAGAGGGCGTGGCCGTGACGGTGTGTCAAAGTCAAGCATGCCCATTTTTTCGACGAAAAATGGAACTCCATTGACTTTTTGGCTGTCTTTCAGGCAAAAGTGTTGGGCTTTCAGATACTTTGTCAGAGCTGTCTAAAACTTCTTGTGGTAATTAAGAGCAATATTATGCAAAATTCGGCTGCATAATTAATTAGGGGGGCGGTGCGAAACCGTTTATAGCGCCCCCTTGAATTTTTCATTGATGCAGCCCCGCCACAGTTTTATACATAGAATTATGAAACCTTAGCCGAATTGCAGATGAAGACATGACCTACAAAAAAGCCTCTTGGAGCAATGGGCTACAATTACAGGAAGCGAGATATTTAGTCATGAAATTCACCATTTTTTGCTGTTTTTGGCGGTTGAGAAGGGGTCACATTTGAACGAACTCCTCCTAGGGATTTTGTCCAATTGACTTCAGACTTGGTAGTTACGTTCATATAGACTTCCTGAGTAAAAGTTATCAAAATTATGAATTTTGATGAAAGAATGTGGGCGTGGCGCTCCGTCAGATTTGACCTTGTCCCGATTCTGGCTAATGTGTGTGTTCGATGGAGCGAAATGCTTTGAAAGCGGTTCGCGCGTCTTCCGACTGGTGCCTTCCGACGTGCCAGCCGTCGAGTTGCGTGGGAGTGCGAGGGCCCGTTCAACGCTGCTTGCAGCTTTAATTAGGGCCCGAGCACGCACTGTGTGCGAGGCCCTATTGTTTTTCAAATGTTTTTTTTTTTTTTTTTTATTATTATTATTATTCTTTTTTTTCCTAAAGTAAAATCGCATTTTCGACTGCCTATATGTACTCGAAAAGTTGCGAAAATTTGCCTACCCCCCAAAGTGGGGCGTAAAATTACGTATTTTGGGGGTCTCACACATGGATGAACAAAATGGCTCTACGGCGCCACCTACGTTTGGTTGTCGGAGGAGCCCCTCGACACGGTTTCATCCATGTGTACGAAATTTAACGGGAGTATGAAACATCCCAGGCCGCACAAAAAAGTCTCTTGGTGACCCGGGCTACGGTGAAGCGTACGGCGGGCACTTTGTTTCAAAGTTGGCGTTTTCGTGTTTTGGGGTCATTTTCAGGGGTCGTATTTGACCGAAACTCCTCCTAGGGCTTTCATCCTATCTGTTTGAAACTTGGCGTGTGTGTTCTTGAGGCCTCGACTATGAAAACTTATCAAATCGTGAGGTTCAGATTTACTGCGTCAGAGGGGCGGGGGCCACGAAATTTGGCGTTTTGGCGTGAAAATTTCGACGTGCTATAACTTTGCCAAAAATACTCCAACCTTCATCCAACTTCTGAATATAATCACAGTCTGGCCTAGAATACAATTCCATAAAAATATTTGGAGAATTTCACAGCGCCTCCTAGTGGCGACAGAAAAGACCACTTTTACGAAATGACGTCCAGCTCGCAAAAATATTGACCATATCCACCTCAAACTAGGTTGTAGATGTTGTCAAGGCCTTGGTCTTGACATCTGAGAATAATTTCAACGTTTCATCAGAGGGCGTGGCCGTGACGGCGCGTCAAAGTCAAGCGTGCCGATTTTTTCGACAAAAATGGAACTCCATTGACTTTTTGGCTGTGTTTCAGGCAAAAGTGTTGGGCTTTCAGATACTTTGTCAGAGCTGTCTGAAACTTCTTGTGGTAAATAAGAGCAACATTATGCAAAATTCGGCTGCATAATTAATTAGGGGGCGGGGCAAAATCGCTCTATAGCGCCCCCTTGAAAATTTCTTTGATGCAGCCCCACCACAGTTTTGGACACAGAATTATGAAACCTTAGCCGAATTGCAAATGAAGGCATGACCCTACAAAAAAGTCTCTTGGAGAAATGGGGCTAAATTAACAGGAAGCGAGATATTTAGGCATGAAAATCACATTTTTGCTGTTTTGGCCGGCTGAGAAGGGGTCATATTTGAACGAACTCCTCCCAGGGATTTTGTCCAATTGACTTCAAACTTGGTAGTTACGTTCATATAGACTTCCTGACTAAAGTGATCAAATCATGAGTTTCGATGAAACGGCGTGGCCGTGGCGCTCCGTCAAATTTGACCCTTTGATACGACCTCCAAACTCCATTTGCTTTTTGCCTGTTTTATACGGCAAAGGCGGTGTTGCTTTCATATATTTCGTCAGACCTGTCTGAAACTTCTTGTTGGTTGTTAAGACCGATATTATGCATCTTTCGGCTGCATAAAAAACCTAGGGGCGGGGGGGTAACTTTTTCCCACAGCGCCCCCTTGAACTTTTCTTTCAGGCAGCCCCGCCACAGTTTTAGACACAGAGTGATGAAACCTCATCTGAATTGTAGAGCATGGCAAGACGTACAAAAAGTCTCTTGGAGCAATGGCCTAAAATGAACAGGAAGCGAGATATTTGAGGATGAAAATCACCATTATTTGGGCCCCGAGCAAAAAACCATTGTTTTTCGTTTGGACGTTTTCTTCTCCTAAATGAATCGCATTTTCGACGGCCTATATGTACTCGAAAAGTTGCGAAAATTTGCCTACCCCCCCAAAGTCGGGCGTAAAATTACGTATTTTGGGGGTTCTCGCACGTGGACGTATAAAAATGGCTCTACGGCGGCCACCTACGTTTCGGTTGTCGGGAGGAGCCCCTCGACACGCTTTTGATCCGCGTGTACGAAATTTAGCGGGAGTATGTAAAGTACTGAGACGCACAAAAAGCCTCTTGGTGACCTGGGCTATCGCCAAGCGTACGGCGTGCACTTTGTTTCAAAGTTGGCGTTTTCGTGGTTTTGGGCTCATTTTCGGGGGTCGTATTTGAACGAACTCATCCTAGAGCTTTCATCCTATCTGTTGAAACTTGCCGTGTGTGTTCTTAAGGCCTCGACCATGAAAAGTTATCAAAATCGTGAGTTCCGGATTTACTGCGTCAGAGGGGCGGGGCCACGAATTTTGGGGTTTTACCATGAAAATTTCCACGTGCTATAACTTTGCGGAAAAAAAAACACTACAATCTCCCCAACCTTGATGTATAACGGGCATCCCGTCTGGCCAAGAATACATTTCATAAAAATATTTGCTGATTTTCACAGCGCCTCCCAGTGGCCAAGAAAAAGATGGCTAATGTGTGTGTTCGATTGAGCGAAATGCTTTGAAAGCGGTTCGCGCGTCTTCCGACTGGTGCCTTCCGACGTGCCAGCCGTCCGAGTTGCGTGGGAGTGCGAGGGCCCGTTCAACGCTGCTTGCAGCTTTAATTTTTATTTTTTTTTTATTATTTTTTTTCTCGTTTTTC
>CM024796.1:3846737-3854237 GCA_014281875.1 Nibea albiflora | reverse complement strand
TCATGGACGTGGTCTTAAGGTGCAGCCGGTCCGCTGTGGGAACCTCAGGACTGAAGCTCTGCTGCTTTGCAGATGGAGGTTCTGTTGGCGTCATCGGGCCGTGACCTTCAGCACGCACCGGGCAGGCGGAGAGTGAGCGAGTTCATGGTTTCATTTAGCTGTCAGACAAAATGATCTTCTGGGTCTGCACTCACTTCCTGTTCTGTTACTGTTTGCAGATGTAGGTCGGCCAACCCGACAGATTCTCCTCAGTGTCTCCGTCCTCAGTGTCTCCGTCCTCAGTGTCTCCGTCCTCAGTGTCTCCGTCCTCAGTGTCTCCGTCCTCAGTGTCTCCGTCCTCCACATTTCAGACATCGTGGTTAGGTTTGATTTGATGTCTGCTGATCAGCCACACTAACGTCAGTGTACAGTTGTAGTAGTACTACAGTTATGTAACGTCAGTATTCACTGTGTGTAAATGTGTGGACGCCTTTCTTTACGTGCGCTCAGAGTCATAAAAGATGCACGAAGCTTACATAAGAGAGACTCACGTGCACGAATGCACTCAGAGCTCGGTGAACTTGTCACAGAGGCGGTCATGTGCAGAGCTCATCGCTCCGTTCTAACAGCCTGCTGACGAGCGCGCTGGAATCTGACGGGCGAGCTTTAAAGGTGCTGGTAGGTGGATTTTGATTTGGAGCCAGCTGTCCCCCCTCTTGTTTCTAGTCTTCATGCTAAGCTATGCTAACCTGCTGCTGGCTGTAGCTTGATGCTCGCCACACAGACGTGAGCACCCACACACATGAAGCCTACATACACACACTCACTGCTGGAGGGTGACTCATTCACCTCCGGGCTGTCCTGTTTTCTACACACACATAAATCTGGCCTTGTGTATCTGTGCAGTGCTGCTGAGTGACCACAGGGGGGAGCTACAGCCTGTGTGTGATGCTGTAAACACTGAAGTCAACAGATGTGACTGTTTTAACAGCAGAGCATCCCCGTCACCTCAGCCGACATCAGCAAGCTAAAAACACAGAACATGTGAAGAACATGTTCCGGACAGAACCGACCGCCAACCTGTCCAAATCCAGCACAGTTTCTGCCTCCGCCCGCCCTCTCCATCCCTTCACAGCTGCAACCTCAGTCATCTTTGAACCAAACACCGCCCGCCTCCGCCCATCGCTCGCCTTCATTCACGCCTTCGTCACCTCCAGGATCGACTGAATCCTCTACAGCACACCGTCCAGAACTTTAAATAATCTCATCCTGCAGCCTCCGTCCGTTCATCTGACGCTACAACCTGCTGACTCCACCACCAACACCACCCAGGACCAAGCAGCGAGCAGAGCCTTCCTCTCTGCAGCGCTCTCCTCAAACACACAAACACACCTTTTTCTCAAGAAAATCCAGGAGTGCTGACACCTCAGCTTCATACAGCAGCAATGATCAGTCTGACTAATCCTGAGTGACACCGTGCTCTCTGAGGGGACGCAGCCAGATAATGAAGGCAAATAGTTTTTTATCTTCTAGGTCAAATCATTTCACGAGCTCGTCTCCGTCTCTCCGTCACCCGGAGAGTTTGAGCCTGCAGCATCTTGTTTCTGTGTCTCCTCCTCTGAACGAGTTTTTAAAGACTTCAGCAGATATTTTTAAAACTCTGTTCTGGGTCACAAATGATCTATTCTTAGCTCAGTTAATGCAGCCGGACCAAATAAAACCAGAGAACAACAGACAGACAGACAGACAGACAGACACAGACACAGACACACACACACACACACACACACACAGACATGGAGTTTAAACAAGAAAAGACAAGTTGCTTTAAAAATAGTGAACATGCTTGACGGCAGACTTCATTGTTGGTTATGGAGAAAGTTCTTGAAGGTCACAGCGAGACGTCATCTACTGTCTGACTGACGAGAAGTTTACAAGGAAAAGTAAAAAATCAACAGAGCGCTGTGATCACGAGATAAACTCTGAGCGATCTCCTGCCTGTGATGAACAGATCTGAACATGTCGCAGGCTCATGCTGCACGATGAAGACGGACCTGCTGAAAGGAATTCTGGGTGACCGTTTTCAAACACGTGAACACTCGGACGGGTTGAGATCGACGTCATGCTCAGTGAAACTTTAACACCGTCTCTTATAAAGACTCATCTCTGAGCGTTTGTGCAGCAGACTGATGACGACGCTTCATTACAGCTCAAACACTGATCGAGTCCAAACACATTTTGTTTGTGTTTATGGTGAAGTAAGTCACCTTCGTCAGCACACACACTCACACACATTGCTACACTAATTAACACACAAACACTGGAGATAAAAGCAGCATGTGGTGAAGCTCCACACACTCACACACACACACACACAGTGATCTAAAATAAAACATGGTGTGAGGCCGTGAGAACACAGCAGCAGTCGAGGCGACTCAGAATGAAACTGAATGTGTCTCACACACACACACACACACACACACACACACACACACACACACACACACACACACACACACACACACACACACACACACACACACACACACACACACACACACACACACACACACACACACACACACTTTATGATGGTGCATGTTGCACACAGCCTGACCGTGTGTTTACTACTTCATGACAAAATGGCTGCCGTGACAGAGGAGCACTGTGTTGAAGAAACATTTGGATAATTTAATGTTTTTATTTTAGTTATGATAAGACGTGAGGACACAGACTGTTTCTGAATCAGCTCAAACATTTCTCGACCCCTCGCTCTCTGCACGGGTCTCTGAACGCCTCTCAGGTATCTCCAACATGAAGGCACACCACCTCCAGCTGGACCCCTCTAAAGGTGAACTGCTGCTCCTCCCAGACACACCTGCCACACACACGACATCTACACCAGGGTGGTGAGAAGCCTGAAGTCATGACTGATGACCAACTAACCGTCTCCAGTCATGTTTGCCTCAGTTGCCCCTGACAGCCTGCCGGTGCTCTTCATCATGTCGCCGCTGCTCATCGAGCTCGACCTGTAGCAGCCTTATTAAAGTCAAATCTCTGATGCTGACTACAAAGTAATCCTTTAACAGATGTGAGCGTGTTTCTTTACTGAGCTGAGGTGGAGCGACACGTGTTGGGACAAAGGTAACCTCGGCCAGGTGACAGGATTTCTACCAGACGGTCCAGGACAATAAACGTTCAGACCTTTGGTGTGTGTGTGTGTGTGTGTGTGTGTGTGTGTGTTCTGACTCTGCAGCCTCCGGGCTGAACCTACCGCTGCTGTGCACGCCTCCGTCGTCATGGCTATGAAGTGTGTCTCTACGGAGGGGCGAGGCCTGTGAGAGGAGGGAGGGGTCGAGACAGGAAGGAGGGGGCGAGCAGGGCATTGAGGGCGGGGCTACAACCGAGAAGTGGGTGTGGTTAAAGGAGGAGGGGGGGCGTGGCGTGTAGTGCAGGAAGTCGGGGCAACCATGGTGAATCAAGTGCAGCGAGATCATTCACGAAACAAAGGAATCAATAATACACACCCCAAAAAACACCAAAACCACCAGGAGAGATTCAACAGGGAGATCAATGAGAGGCGACAGAGAAACATGCAGGTCAGATCAGATGATTCCATCATGCAGCAGATCAGTAGAAGAGAATGAAAGAAACATCAGGACAGAGCGAAGGAAAGAAGAAGAAGAGGGGGGATACGACGAGATGAGAACACAGAACAGCACAAAAACAAAATAAAGATTAGTCGCATTTCATCATCGATCATCTCGACATGCTGTTAGCATCAAGTTAGCTCATTAGCAGTTAGCAACATTTCAACACGCTGGTAGGACGGTTAGAAAAAAACGAGAGGCTGGATGGAGCTGAAGGTTTGTACGAGTCTACAAACACAGACGAGCAGTCACGTGAAGCTGCAGCCGCTCCGACTCTGACGGTGTGAATCGACTGAGCGTGACGCGTGTTCGCTACCACAGAGCCTTCAGAGACTCGGGTATGAAGCCGTTAATTAAATATTTGATTCATAACTGTTTTCATTATCATCTGGCACTTCCAGGTCACATTGAAGTTGAAATGACCGTGTTGTTGGAGCTCAGGATGAACAAACTAAACTAACTGTAGCCTTTCGTCTTGTTTGTAGTCGGTCCTTAAAGTCAACTTTGAACTTTGCTGCTCATCGGAGCTTCAGGTTGACTCAGTTACCGTCACAGAAATCTAAAATACTTTATTATTTTGTGTTGATGTGGGACGTCACTGAGAGCAGCTGGTGGAACAAAATGTGTTTTTCTGCTTCCATTATGATTCTGCAGCAGGGCGAGCGACGTATGAAGTGCAGCGCAGCAGAATAATGTGAAGAGTGAAACCTGTGAAGAACAAGGACTGAACCAACCAGCTCAGGTGTCCGACCTCCTGCTCGACTCACCTGAAGCGGGGCTTCAGTCCAAACACCGGGCTGGAGAAGGATGGAGGTCCGCCGGCTGGAGATCTTTACCTCTTGCTGCAGCGACAGAAACACAGACAACGCTGTCAGTGAGAATGTGACTCAAAGAACATCTCCTGTCCTCTGCTTCATGTAGACAGACGTACGAACGAGCCCCACAGAGAGATAAAGTACAAGAAACACACACACACACACACACACTGCGTGATGATTGAAGAGCAGCTCAGTGACCTGAAGTTCAACTCAGCTGTGCCCACTCCGTCCCTCCGTCAGCTGATCTAACATCTGGATCAGACCGGTGCACGCGTTACTGCTCTGCTGTCAGAGCGTCAGCACTGATCTCGTCACGTCGCTCCACTGTCCTACGCTCTGCCCTGCATCATTTGCATATTAAGGTCCACTCACAAGATAACGAGAATACTCGATTACACCAGGAGGAAACGCTCAGATAATGAATCCAGACACGGAGCACAGTCTTGAATTAAGGGGAGGTCATCTGAGGTCAACAATAACTCTAAAAGGACCGTCAGTCTTCAGAGTCAGAGAGTTCAGATCCTCGACAAAGTGTGTGTTGCTAATTTTGTGTGAGTTTCCTTTCTTGGAATCTGGCACACACACACACACACACACACACCACACACACACACACACACACACAGTGTGTGTGTTCGTTTTTTACTTCAGAGCATTGTTAGCGCAGTCTGCGGAGACGTCCTTCAAACAAAGCGGGTCTTGTTCTCTCCTCCTCTCTGAACCTACGCTCTCTTCACTCTGTTTGTGTAAAAACTGAAGGCTGTTTACCGGCAACGCAAAGAGCGTCCGAACGCTACACGAGGAGAACGAAGTCAAAGCACAGAGCGGAAAAAAGAGGAACCTCTGTGCAAAGTTAGAACACCACCCAGTAAGAATTCTAACACAAGACGACAACACGACGTAACAACTTACTTACTGAGTTGATAACAGTGAAGACAGTGCTGGCTGCTCATGAAACAAACAGACACAGAGAGCCGACATCACACATCAGCCAGATGAACTCTTCACACACTGACATGCAAGACAGGAAAGTGTCGATTCACCAGCCACCGCTGAATCAGAGCCAACTCCCTTTGAATGAGATCAGCGGCACAGTGGCTGGTGAAACACGCTCACATGCGTAACCTGCTGCCGTCGGAGACGTGACGCATGTGAAAGCTCAGCGTGGACACACAGGAGCGTCAGTTTCACTGAGGACAGGTCTGGAGGGGCGGGACAGAGCCTACGTCCAGCCGTGCTGGTTTACCTTGATTGACATATGCCATTCATACCTCCCGGCATGCAAGCTGGGCCTCAAACCTTGCCTTCTCTAGAATCATCTGTCTCTTCTTCTGGAACTCATAGCCACCTTCCTCCAGGTGCTGCTACAGAACGCATCAAAATGTTCAGGCTTCACATGACCTTAAAAAATGACTATCACTCACATTCTTAGAGATAGAGACACACAAAAGACTTCAGGACATACTTCATGTCTATCAAGGTGAATGTATGTCAGTTTACGAGAGTTAAAGGTCCAGTGTGGCAGGTGTAGATGTCAGACTGGCTCTAAACGGAGCCTCTCACCACAGCTTCTCCTTCACACGAGGAAGGAGACGGTGAGGCGACAGGACTGCAATCAGCAACTTCAAAGCTTCAAATCTACACACTGTTCCTTTAAGACCTGCGTGCAGGGTTTGTACTATTTCAGATACGTCATGTTTCATCAATACATTCGGATTTGTTGACCCAGAAACAGTTTGAGGGCGAAAGGACGACCAAAAAAATGAACGGAAACTTTTACAATAAAGGACGTCTGAATAAAAACAGTCTGACGTTCACAGAGAAGCAGCTGTTCTTCCAGGACAAACAGTGTCACATAAAGTTTATTATATATCACATTTAAACAGACTTCATTATGTTTGCAGCTCAGATTATTGAGTCTTATTGTTTCCTCTGCTGAATGTGGACCGACTTCTGTCTTTTATTTTACAGGCTTCTGCACCAAATTGGTTGAAGGAAGTTTATTTGATATGAAGTTATTTATTTATTTATTGTGGGTAATGTTGAAGGAACAGCTGTGCTATGTAAAGTCATCGCATAGACGTGATGAAGGTTTGCTGCCACACTGTCACTGTCTCCAAACAGTGTGAAGCTTCATATAGAATAACTGTCACGTTACAGTAAGGCGTTGGCTGTTATCCTGCGTGCTGAGCATGTTGCATGTTGTGCTGTGGCTCACTGTACCTTTGGTGTGGTGACGCCGTCATCACTGTCCTGACCGCTGCAGACGCAGAGACAAACAAAGAAAATCAACTTTTCGAAGCGTAAACACTGAAGATGAATCTAACATGAGGAAACAAAGCACAGCCGTCTTACTTTAGTGACTCCTCCACTGTGACCATCTCCACCGGGTAGAGAGCTGAACTCCGGACAGATCGTCCTGCTCTGTGTTCACTCTGAATGATTCAATAGATTCAGAAACGTTAGAAACAAATGTCATGAACCATGAGAGCTCAGGAGCGGCTCAGAGCGGCGATTGTACAGCAGTAACTGCTGGCTGCTGGCTCTCACCTGCTGGGGTCCTGCAGCAACTCCACAGCTTCCTTCAGCTGGTTGATCATGTCAATGTGGAGCTCTGTGCCGCCCGTGACCTTTGACCTGCAACCGCACGAAGACACACGCGTAAAAATCACTGCGAAGATCGTCGAAATGAAAATCAGAAACGTTTGAAATGAATCCATGACTGAACGTTCAGACAGGAAATGAACACGACAATCAGTGTCGCACACACTGTCGAACACACACACACACACACACACACACACACAGATGAACTTACACTTGATCTGTTGGCCAGTGTGAGTCTTCCTCTATCCTGAGGGGCTCGTCCAAGTCTGCTGCTGTCCGACCCTGCACACACACACACACACACACACACACACTTTCATCAGCACCAGCTGCAGAGGTCACATGACCTGCAGACTTGCTCAGCCATTGGCCAAAACTCAGAGACGTTACCACGATGCTCCGGTACACAAACACTGAGGACAGTCACACTGTCAGCTCCTCCCGTC
>CM024796.1:3791737-3841737 GCA_014281875.1 Nibea albiflora | reverse complement strand
AAGTTATGTTATGTTACGGACAGTTTCACGGCTCTGAGCAGTTGCCAGGCAACCAGTGGAGTTCCTGGTCGCAGCTAAGAACCAGTCTGACAGTCCGTCACCTTACAGCGTCTATTACACCTGGAGTAAATCCATTGTAATACATCTGCGCTGTGATAATAAATAACCCTGCAGAATACTGATGGATGAGCTAATTAGACTCCTCTGTGCCAGACGTGGAGCGGAGGACATGTCGCCTTCCTGCAGGGTGACATTTACGTCGCTACGGTAACTGACCTGCCGGCGGTGGGTCGTGAAAGGCTGAGTCGCTCCATGACGGGCAGGTAGAGCGAGTCGGGCATCTTCTCGCTGCGGCACGCCTCGATGCTCAGATACTTGAATATGTGCACTCTGCCCTTTATGCAGATCTGAAAGAAAAGAAGAGATTCAAGTCAGGACAGACGATTTTCCTCTGTGTTCACGCAACCCGACTGTCGAGTCATCAGGTGTGGCAGACTGTCCACTGTGTTGAGATCGATGGGAAACCTCCACAGCTGTGAAGTGAGTCTCCATAAGTCCCTATGTAAGTGTGGAGGGTGCACGGAGAGCTCAGGAGAGCAGCGCCAGGCCTGAATGTCCAACGTCACAGCAGAAATAATAAGAAGACTCATTAATGAACTTAATGTGTTGGTTTGGTTTGTGGCTGATGGTTTCAGACGGAGCTGCTCATAACCTGAAATAATAAAGTCCAGCTCGTCAGCAGCTTTCTCAGCACCGAGGCGTTAGATGGTGCGGCGGCGGGCGCGCAGTTGACGGCCCAACATACTGGCGGCAGCGGCTGCGGGCGCATGGACGGGAGGTGGATGGCCCACCATACTGCCGGCTGCGATAGCGGCAGTGGGCGTGCGCGAGCGTGGGGTGGACGGCTCTGCGATCGACTGGATCATGTCTGGCGATCGACCGGTAGCTCGCGATCGACGTATTGCCCACCCCTGGTTTACAGTCCGGCCTGCCTCTCTTCATGATGGCTGCAGGCCTCCGTCCGTCCTTTAGGGTGTAATTGAGGCTTTTAGCGAGGCGAGCAGCGGCTCTCTCACACTCCAGAGAAAATCCATCAGCTGGCACATCTGTTAGTGCTGAAATTACACTGCAATGTAATCTGTTACCTCTACTGAGGTTTCAAATACTGATGGAGTTTAATGAGTATATGATGATGAATATCTGGTCAGGAGCTTGATAAAACATCCTTGGTTGCCTGGAAACGCCTCAGGATCCTCCAGGAGGAGCTGGAATGTGCTGCTGAGGAGGAGGAGGAGGTCTGGAGCGCCCCGCTACACCTGCAGCCCCCCAACCAGACCCAGGTAAGAGGAAGATGGATGGAGTCAGTGAGTGTGTGTGTGTGTGTGTGTGTGTGTGTGTGTGTGTGTGTGTGTGTGTGTGTGTGTACCTGTGCTGGTGGACTCTGCAGTGGGTTGTTTTCCAGCTGGAGGGACTGGAGCTGTTTCATCTTCCTGTAGCACACCGGGATCGTGGACACCTTGTTACAGGAGAAGTCAAACTTCACCAGAGGAAGCTCAGCCAGGTCTGCAGGAACACACACACACACACACACACACACACACACACACACACACGCACACAGACACACACACACAGTTAAACATGTTTGTGAGTTTTTAGATTAGAGTGAGGGGATCGTATTATATTTGAGGACGCTGTAACTGCAATAATTAAATGAGTTGTTTGTAGCTGCTGCTTGGACCAGCAGGTTTCTTTGGTCTTTCAGAAAAGTACAAGTCTGTGTAACCTGTGTGGTGTGTGTGTGTGTGTGTGTGTGTGATGTGTGTGATGAGCATTGGAGTTGAGCAGCTCATGTTTTACTGTGTGTCTTCAGTGTGTGTCAGAGCTGCACATCAGCCTCCGCACGCCGACATGTGAGCTAAAATCCTGCTGCTGATTTTGCAAATCTACAGTGGTCTACCACACACACCACACACACACACACACACACACACACCACACACCACACCACACACACACACACACACACACACCACACACACACACACCCACACACACACACACACACACACACACACACACACACACGTGCGCGCGCACACACACACGGCTCAAACCGCCGACATGTTTCCCATCGCACAGAACAATGCAGCTGTTGTTGTGTTCAGAGGTTTGTAATGGTTAGCAGACCAGAGTTTCTCTTCATGTGAGCGTCACGCCTCATTACAACTAAAATACCTCCAACAATCACCTCAGCAAAACATGTTTAACATGCAGCCTGATAATCGCTGCAGTCAGCACACATGCACGTCGATGTGCCACGGTCACGGCGGCGGCAGTTTTGCCCTCTTGTGTTTCTCTGAAGTTCTTCTTCACTTTATGAGTCACACTGGAATATTTTAACCAGCTGTGAAAAACATGGATGCAGTGTCAGGTCCAAACGTCCATGAAACAAACACCTGAACTTCCAGGACGGTGACCTCAGGCTGCACGACAGGGAGCAACCGTCTCCACAACATTTAAAGGAATACTCTGCACTCAGACGGTCGACTGCAGGTCGTATTTGTCTGTCAAACATGAGGCTGGAGCCAGCAGACAGTTAGCGTAGCTTAGCATAAAGACCAGAAATCTACCTGCACCTCTAAAAGTCACGATTGTGTTAATGTGTCAACACACCAAGCACACACCACACACTCTTTCATCGCCTGTCCAAGGTTACGAGACGGCGTTAGTGGAGGTTAAATTCCAGCGGGCACGCCGTGGCCACCAGAGCTTACAGTTAATGTTTCAAACCTCGCCTGCAGCGCCGTGGTCCGTTTCAGAAGAGACTCTCAGCTCTGCACAGAGCAGCTCGAGCTGACAGGAAGTCAAAGACAGAATAAAACTAAATAAATAAAACATCCTGTGCAAACTCCAGATCATAAAAACAGACAACAGGAAACAATCAGCAGATTTAGAAGCACATGAACCGGAAAAATGACTAAATCTGAATTTAACGAAGAAGTCTGGAGGAAAAAACGCTTCTGAAACAGAGTTTGAAGTCGCTTTGTGTGAGCTGCCACCACGACACTGTTCCAAGCTTCTGTAAAGCAGCAGCACCATAAAATACAATCACCAGCAAAGTTACTGACAGACACAGGAGTTAAAACTCCAGCTCACTGACCCCAAACTGCTTCTGGCTGAAAGTATCACGTCTGTCAAACCAACAAACTCTGAGAAGCTCTCAGATATTCAATCTTCATGCATCAATCAGTGTTAGACGACTGACAAACGGTCAGACATCGACTGATTCAGCACGCGGATGGTTTACTACAGAGCTGCTGACTCACTCAGCAGAGAAAACACCTTCACCTATTAAAATCCAGAATGCGGCAGAGAAAGAAGAGAGCTGACCCTCGTAAACTCTGCGAGCTCTGCGCTCTCTGCCAAAAACGTTTAAAAATAACGCTCTGTGGAGAGAAACCACAGTGACCAGTGAAGCTGGGCGGAGAGAAACCACCGACACATGGGACAGACCGTCAGAGGGCAGCGTGCTTTTCCACAGTCCGGTCCTGTTTTCATTCGTTTTGAGCGAATCTCAAACATTTTGTGCAAAGATAGTTCAGCAGCAGCTCCTGTAGCGTGTTTGTACGAGTCATTGTGGCACATAAAGACAGTGAGTGAGAGCAGGACGTGGATCCAAATCACATCTATAATGATGAGAATCCAGCGTAACTGCGGAGACTCAAAGCGAGACGATTAATTTGAAAAGTGGAGGGAAAATAATAACTGCAGGTTTTCTGTCCTCCGACCACATTGTGTTTTTCATTCCTGGTAGTTTCAGGCTCTATAAATAAACTCCACTTTTCTGTGTGTGTGTGTGTGTGTGTGTGTGTGTTTACACGATTCCTTCAGGTCGTCAGACGAACACTCAGACTGATGTGTGGGTTTGTGGGAAGTCTGCAGACTGCCAAAGACGCGTCGCTGAAGTGTCCATGAATCCTGACAAAGTGATTGTTACAGACTCTTCCTCATAATTACAAACTGGTGTGTAGGTGGTGATGAAGTCAGCTGAGCAGCCTGATGAAGGACTTACTGGATAAAAATACATCCTCATGATTTTTGAGCTGATCACTGATTTCCACTAACTGATTCTGTGACAGCTGGCGCGGTCGCGTCCATTAATTAGTCAGCAGCTATATTTTTGTCTTCCAGGGAAGAGAACTGCTACCCGGGCCTGACAAAGAATTTCTGGATGTAGCTCATGAAAGCGATCCACACACTGCCAGGTAAACAGTCTGCATGTTCAGGTGAGTGTGAACGGTTGTTTGTCTCTATGTGAGGTGTCCAGGATGAACCGCGCCCTCAGCCTAAGTCAGCTGGGATCGGCTCCAGGCCCACCGTGACCCTGATGAGAAGATGGATGGATGGACCAGGTAACCATCTCATCTGGAGAGCAGGTTATTAACCTCAGGGCAGAAAGCTCAACGTACCAATCAAACGTGAAGAGCTTCCTGCACAACAATCAAGATTTGTCCTGTCAGCTGAGTACTGAAGGTTAAACGCAGACTGAGTGAACACTAACGCTAACAGTTAGCACGTTAGCTGCCTATCAAGTGACTCGGTAACTAGCTGAGGAATGAATCGGCACTTTAACTCTTAGAAGATTTATGCAGCCTCACTGGAACAAAGTGTGATTGTGTAAATGTGAAAAATCAAAACAAGCTGGAGTGCAGAGAGAAGCTGGCTCGTGTGTTGTGCTACCATTGTTGTAACCACGGTGATGATTCTGGCTTCCAGACGTGTTTTTCCATCGAGTCGTCTGCAGCTCTGATCTTCAGAAGGGAGGCGGACTCTCTAACATTAGACTCCTGCCACCCTGAGCTTGGCCGAACTTTGAGAAACACTGAAGCGGTCGTGGTGGTCTTATCTCAGGGGGCTCCGTGGAGCAGCAGTGAAGTCTGCACAGTTCAACAGCTTAATTCAAAAACAACATCCCTCCCTTCCACAGGCTGACATCCAGTCTGCGCGCTCGAAGCCGCTCTCTGTCGCTGTGGTATCAAGCTGCTGAGCCAGATCAAAGCTCATCAATCAATCCCGGAGGGGGTCGTAACAGTGAGGGACGAGCGTGTGTCAACTCTGGGAGAAGGACGAATAAAACTGAATCAACCATCCAGAAAACGGCCTGCAGTCACTCCTCATTCAGATCGAATATCAACAGACGACCTGAATCTATGTCCTGCTGTCTGTTTATAAGAGACCCACCACCATGTTGGACGAGGGACAGCAGAGAAACAGCCTGCTGCCTCTTTCAGAGGCAACTAAAAGGTTTTCATGTCTGCTTAAAGAAGAAGAAGAAGAAGAAGTGCAGGGTCACGTATCAGAGTCGACGTACTGACACCAGACTGGTGAAGTTAGAAATGATTCTGTTCAGCGTGCACAGAGCGTCATGAATCATTCCTCAGAAAAACACAGCTGTAACTCTCCAAATATGTGAGGGAGTAAAGATAATGTGAGTGTGCAGACGAGGTTCTGGAAAAATCCTCACTGTTTATCACCGAGGATCAGGCCATCAAGACAAACTGAAAAACAACAATTCACTCGTCTGATCGCGTCAGGCTGCTGGCTTCATTTCCTCCGACTCTCTGTTGTTTCCTGTCAAAGTGGCCAAAAAGCCACAGTAAAGAAGTCACCGGGCTGAAGTGAAGCTAATGTGAAAACACCAACAAACTGCAGTTCCTCAAACGTCCACTTGAGGCTGGCTGCAGAAGTGAGTCAGTCTCCATAAGTCCCCATGTTAGACAGCAGAAATAAACATGTTTACAGCCTGGTACAAAAAACAGTTTTGGTCTCTGTAGCTAATTTCCCCGTTCATGACAACTGTACTGAGGGTGAATTTATATACAACTCACCTGTTCACATTATATTAAGGCTTAAAGTTATGCAGGATTCAGAGCGTGGACGCTTTGATTGACAGGTGGGTTGTTTGAGCTCCACGACACAGTTACAACTTTAAAGTGTTTCTCTACCAGAGTCACTTCCTATTTTAATCATTTAACTAACTGCAAAGAATGATCTAATGAAGAGGTGCAGTGATAGATACTGTCATTGGTCGAGACCCGTGCACCGCCCGTCGTTTATTCACTAACTAATCAGCAGATGAACGCACGGCGACATTAAAGCGCTCCAGAAAACTGACAAACTCCGGTCGGCTCTCTCCACCTTCAGTCAGACTGGGTGGTGTCTCTCTCCACCTTCAGTCAGACTGGGTGGTGTCTCTCCGGTGTTGTTGCTGATCTCTGTGTCACTGACTTATTTCAGACCTTTGGGGGTTGGAGGTTGTTCCTCGGTCAAACGGAGGGTGAAGTGTATTTTTGGAGGACTGGGATGGGTGTGGCAGCGCACACAGATGACTGTGGTTTCAAACGCTCCTCCCCGTCCTCCATGTAGAAGGGATTGTTACATTTCTGTGTTTAATTACAAATCACATGCTAGCCTCAATGTTCAATGAGAGGCAGTGAGACGCGAGCACAGCCTCCGTCTGTCAGATGCAGCAGCCAGATTAACTGTAAACTATAAACAGAAGTGATAAAGAGAAGCGACATGAAACTTTCTAAATTACACTCCCAACATGAACTTTCTCACACAGACAGTCTGTGTTGTTCCAGACATGAAGACGACAAAAAGGGGAATTACAGATAAATTTAACTGCCACTGTTCCAAAAGAATATTTCCAAAATGTAATTTATTGGCTGTCAGAGCTTCAGCTAAGCTCTCTCGCTCCATGAACTCACCTTCTGGAAGGACGCAGAGAAGATTTCGGCGTACGTTTAATTCTCGCAGAGCTTTGAGTCTGCCGATGTGCCGAGGAAGAGCCGTGATCTCGTTGCAGCTGATGTCCTGCAGAGGACAGAAGAAACAACATGTGTCAAATATGCTTCAAGTGAAAACGACAGTTAAAGTTTAGGAGATTAAATCCAACCAATCTGATCTGAATATCAGAGATCATCAGAGAGCAACAGTGTGGTGAGTTTGACGTATCCACCTCCAGCTTCTTCCATTCATCTGAGCGGCTGCAGTGGAGTCCAGTATAAACACACAGCGACCTGCAGCTGAGAAGTTGATCCAGACGCCACGCCGCAGCCAATCAGACACTCAGACCGGGCGAGCCTCCACAGTCTGATCTAAACTCTGATACTCCACCTGATCGGACTTTGTTTCATGAAGCAGCTTCTAAATCTGAGAGACAGTTTGATTCGCTCTGTGCTCGGTGATTAGAGATAGATTTCTCTCGTTAATCAGGGAATAAAAACACGGCCAAGCTCCTGATCCGGTCTGCGTCTGATTTCCTGTTGTCTGTGTGTGCGCTTCCTGTTAATTGTTCACTGATGAGTCGAAGTTCCCCGTACGTGTGAACGTTGGCTCCTGCCTCCACACAGGATCAGTGCTTACAGATGATGGATGGATGGACCTTTAACTCCACGACATTCATCTAGTTATACACACACACACACACACACACAGAGGCAGTGACAGTATAAACAGTCTTACCAGCTCCATGAGGCCGTGCAGCTGTCCGATGGTCTCTGGCAGGCTCACCAGCTTGTTGTTGCTGGCGTTGAGGACTCTCAGAGGTAAACCACACAGACAGGCCGGCAGAGAGCCCAGCTGGTTACGACTGCAACGCAAACACACACACGGATCTCATTCATGTGGAGGAACACGGAGGAAGAAGCTGTCTTCATGAAGCTGCCTCCTGATATCAGTGACGAGGGCTTCTGTGGAACAAAGCACCTGCCGGAGTCGGCTCAGTGTTTGTGTTCAAGACTTTGTTATAACACAGTACAGCTACACCTGCTGCCAAACCTCCAACAAACCTCCAACAAACCTCCAACAAACCTCCAACAAACAGACGAAGGGTCGGGAAAGAGTCATGTCAGACTGTACAAGCATGATAACTACAAGAGGCTTGTACTGCTGTGTATTATGGGAGTTTGTTGAATGTCTAAAAGTGTCCTGAAATAAAGTGAACCATTTTCCTGTTGACTCATACAAACACCAGCACGATACTTCCTCCAGGAGCCGCACACTTCTGCTTTGAGCCGAGTCTCGACTTCACACTGAACCACGCCTGGGAGTGTCAGCGAGGGCCGCAGAATATCTGCAACCTGCAGCAACGTCTGATCTGAACATCGGCCTCTGTCACGTCTCTGCTGCGTCCAGGCTCCTTTAAACTTCACTGAACGTCACTCTAACGTTTCACTAACCAATGTTCAACACAAGATGGTGAAACCCCGACTGAGCTGTGAGAGCAGCATTCAGGAGACATATAAGGGAGTTTATCCAGCTGTTCACACACACACACACACACACACACACTCTGTCAGAACAGGAAGGACACTCTGCCTTCCTCTCCAGGAATATTGCAGTGTTATTTTTAGAGTCTTCACACTCACACAGCTCGCTGTCGTGTCTGAAACAGACGCCTTCGTTCTGATTCTTGTCACGTGTGTAAAGATCGGACAGAATATTCATCAGAGCCTGTCGGTTGTTGCTCTGCTGCTGGCTTCAGTTTGGAATGAGATGATTTCGGCCTTTATTTGTTCAAGTTGAGTTCAAACCACAGATATCGACCTCATGGTGGCGCTACAGGGAAGCCAGGCGATCGGCAGTGTCAGCAGGAGTCAGCAGGAGTCAGCAGGAGTCAGCAGGAGTCATCCTCTGCCCCCACAGATGCTCAGATATTTGTACAAAGTGAAGCACCGACCAACAAACAAATGTTTCTGAATCAAATCATCTGTTGTCAGGCAGATTTGTCAGAACATTTTTAGGTGGCTACATAATAAAAACAAACAGCGTTATATAATTAAAGTAATTCATGCTGGAAGTGAATTGAACTTGTCGTGTCTCTGAGTGCGTCTTCGTGTTTTTCAGCTTAAAGAATCTGACACATCACAGAGGTCAGGCGATCGTGAAGCGTCTGAGGTGCTGCTTTATGATTCATGTTACACTCCCACACACACACACACACAGTACAGTGTGTGTACGACGAGGGTCAGGTGTGTGTGTGTGTTTCTAAGTTAACACACAGTCCAGTGAACATAAGCTGTGTGTGTTGTCACTTGGCAAGCTTTGCAGTTCACGACACAAACACACACGCCAACAACACACACACACACACACACACACACACACACACACAGGATACACACTTCACAGCTAAAACAACAACATGGCACTGAGTCAGTTCATCAAATTAAAACAATAATTCTGGTTCATTCCAACTGGAGTCTTATTTTGAAAGGTTTGTCCACATTTCCTGTCAGTTATAAAAACACTGTGTCATACCCACAATGCATCAGCATCTTAAAATCATGTGTGTGTGTGTGTGTGTGTGTGTACCTGAGATTTAAGGAGGTGAGTGACTGCAGGCTGATGATGCTGTCCGGGATCGTCCTGATGCAGTTGTGATACAGATTTAGCGTCTCCAAGGCAACCAGGTGGCAGACCTCTGAGGGGACGTCAGCCAGTCTGTTCTTAGACAGGTCTGCAGAGAGAGAGGAAAGTAATCAGATTACAGATGTGGTGCTAGAGTAAAACATGTTTTGTTTAAGTAAAGCAGAGAAAGACGTCCTGAGATCAGATTACTGTGTGTGTGTGTGTGTGTGTGTGTGTGTGGGGGGGGGGGGGGGTCAGCCGCTCAAGGCCAGGATTCGTGACATCACATCCTGCTGTAGCCTCGCCAAACAACAATATCCACTTTAGTTATCAGCTGCAGCCAAATAAGGCAGAGAAATCTCAGATTACTCCACATTGTTCTCGAGCGGCTGAGCGGAGCAGAGTTCACTTCCTGTGGCAGCCGCCATCATGGAAACTTCTGCTGTGTTTAATACTGCTGATAATAACTGCAGCGAGGCGCCTCACACTCGCACACTCACTGTGAGCAGCCGCACTGTTCCTGTTGGTAAACAGTCGAACGTGGACGCTCAGCAGTCACTGCTGCGTCTGAGCATCAGTGGCACACGCAGCGTTGCATCATGGGTCACGCGGTCACAGGAAGTGCTATTTTAAACAGTGCGGTAAAGAAACAAAGAGCCAGTCAGCGCCGCTTTCATCCTCCGAGACAAACAGCAGCAGTCTGACTCAACACAGTGTGTGTGTGTGTGTGTCTTTAACGTCTAAAATAAGACAGTAGGAATCATTATATGTTCGATGCAATGACCTGAATGAAACACACACACACACACACACACACACACACACACACACACACACACACACACACACACACACACACACACACACACACACACACACACACACACACACACACACACACACACACACACACACACACACACACACACACACACACACACACACACTCTTAACCAGCTGAGCTCAGTGGGAACATCGTCTGCTTTCCAACAGGACAATGACCTCAAACACACCGACACCTAAGGACAGTGATGGAGCTGTGTCACATGACCTGGCCTCCACAATCACCTGACTCAAACCCAGATGGTTTGAGTGTTTATGTGTGTACTACTATAATATCTTTATGCTACTCAGAGAGATGTAAAGCTGACAGATGTTCACGTTTTAAAAGTTAATTTCACGCCAACCTGACAGGAAGCAGCCTCACATGTGTTCTCACGTACAGTATCTGTCGTATGTATTTCTGTAGAGGTGACAGAGCTGCTCACTGACTGACTGACTGCTGTGTAGTGTTTCATGTTAATTTTACATCCGCCATGCGTGCACAAACACGCTTCAGTCCCACAGCCTCAACAAAACAGCAGCACACTTAAACATCGGCCCCTGAGGGTGTGTCAGGTGGTTAACAGCTCTGAGTACAGTAAAGAACAGACGTGAACCGGTTACACACACATGAAAACATTCACTACGAGCAGATCATAGCAAGTCAAACTAAATTCAAATGTTCCATGAAAACACGTCAAACAGCCCATTCAGAAATCGGAGTGTGTTTGGGATTCAAACCAGCGAGCAGCCAGCTCCTCTGACCTCTGGGTTTCTTCATCAGTCATCTTTAAATCACTGATGTTTCAGAGGACGTGAGCTCAGTTAGTGTGGAAGCTTCAAGCCAAATTCCCCTCAGTGAACTTGTCCCGACATGCAGCGCCGATAAAAAACGAAAGCCGGCGGTGAAAGTTTCTCTGTGTGCTTCACGATCACCAGCTGCTGATAAAGAATTCATCCTCGGCTGCTGGTGGCGCTAACAGTGAGCCTTCGTGTATTAAACTGTAGCTAGTAAAGGCCGCAGACAGTACAAAGAATGGACAGCGTGTGTGTGACGTCATCCACAGGTCGCCGATGCGTCTCTTTCACCTCGCAGGTAATCTTTGACCTGTCAATCAAAGCGTCCACGCTCTGAATCCTGCATAACTTTAAGTCTTAATATAATGTGAACAGGTGAGTTGTATATAAATTCACCCTCAGTACAGTTGTCATGAACGGGGAAATTAGCTACAGAGACCAAAACTGTTTTTTGTACCAGGCTGTAAACATGTTTATTTCTGCTGTCTAACATGGGGACTTATGGAGACTGACTCACTTCTGCAGCCAGCCTCAGGTGGCCGAGTGGTGCGTACTGCTTGGTAACGACAGTATTTTGTACAGGTGTAAATAATGTACGATATAATTGTGTGATATCTGGTGGAGGAAGCTCATTTCATTCTTATCCTGAGTTCATGACTGCGGGCGAGCGTTGGAACGTCGGTGTGAGAGCTGCGTGCTAACCTGTGCGGTGGAAAATGTTTTAACTAAGTTATTTTTATTTAGTAAACATTTCTATTATAACCAGGTACTCATGTTATGTTCCTGAATCTGATCTTTTAGTGCAGTATAATAATTTACTGTGGACTGTAATCATTAAATAAAACAGATTTCCACTTCCCATCGTCAGTCCTCCTCGTCTCTCTTTTCAAACACTAACTTTTCATTAACTGTTTCCAGTTGTTACAAGTTTGCTGTTTCAGCTGCGGTTCAGCTACTGGCAACGAACCCGCCACTTCCTGCACAGAAGTTTCACATTAAAAGCCTTGCAGCAGTTCAAAGGCCATAACCATCTGGAGGAAGTGTTGTTCCAGCGTACAGTAGCTGCACAGCGGTCTGAAGAGTAGTGGAACAGTCGGACTGACGTGACTCAAAGAAACCAGTTAGAAGTTGTTTGATATTCAACTTAATTTAACGGATCAACAGGAAACAGGAAACAGTAATGGAGGAGTTAGCTGTACGAGGGTCAGACACTATTGAGTTTTAATCCAGACCCACTGAAGATGAGATGAAGCGTTAGTCGTTTCCATGACAACGGGTACATAATGAACGGTTACGTTAACGGTACTTGTTGAAGACGACACGTGAACTGCGTGACCTCACATTGTTGTACAAAGACTCGTACTGTACAAACACTCAGACACGGTGCAGGAATGTGGAGGCTGAGCAGCTGAGACACAAGAATGTTTCCTGCCCACTTATTAACACGGAGGGAGGGAGGGCGAGGAAGGAAGGAAGGAAGGAAGGGAGGAAGGGAGGGAGGGAGGAAGGGAGGCAGGGAAAGGAAATGAAAGATTAAGTTCACATTAAAACAATGAGTTTAAGTTTAGACACTATGAATTTCATGAGCCATCTATGAGATACAAACATTTAAAGGATTTAGTGTCTCCTCTCTCACGTCTCTCCTGCTTCCATATCTACATCATGTTTGGTTTGTCTGTTCAGGGCTACCGTAGAAAAAATGGCAGTTCAACATGGAAGAGGACCCGCTCTGTCTAAATTATCCGTAATGTCACAGGTTTCCAACGAGCCAGTTTGAAGCTCTGTGGTCCAATTAGCACCTTGATACGCGGTAAAGACAAACCTCTGCTCATCTTACACAGATGTGAACGCAGATAACTTCAAATAAAAGCTGATAAAAAGCTAAGTGGCTAAATTGTCCTCAGACGACAGCCAACGAGTTCAGAGATTGCTTTCTGGCCTCTTTCCTTAAGTCACTGGCTTCCTGTCATAGAACTGAGTATAAAGGAAATGGGATTAAGCGGACTCTGCCGGGCCTGTCAGGTCAGGGAGGAGAACCTCTGTACCTCTACCCAGCCTGAGAGACATCACCACACGTTCCTCATCATTAAAGATCCCAACCATCTGGATCCTTTGTCCCTGCTGCGATCAGGAAGGCGGCTCCGGATACACCAGAGGCTCAGGAAGACCACGAGGATCCTAAATGAAGACCCTCCCTGAGACCGCACCTTTAATGCTTCTCTCACTTCCTCCAGATTTCTGAACTCTCCTCACAAATCAGGCTCTGTCTGATGTGAGTGTGTGACGAGGAATCTGATAAAACAGGTTATTTTTTCATCACAGGATGATAAGCTTTGGTTTTTTTACGAGCGGTTCAGGCGGTCCCGCCTTCAACTTTGCCGCCACAGCGAATCACTCGTGGCTCCACAGGAAGCGCTGGTTTACCACCTCGACCAAAAATTTCCTGCAGTAAAACCAGACGTGAAGCGAGTGTTTGCTGCAGCAGACGAACATTCCTCTTTGCTTGTTTTTGCACTGAATGAAGTCTGTGTGGTGAGACTGACTCTTGACTCTGACCTCCGGCCCTCGTGGATCAAATAGCTCTGGTGGCAGAGGACGATGATGCTGTGACATTTGAACGCAGAGAGCAGATGTGGAGTCGGCCGCACAGGGATGTCGGGCTGGGTGGATGTGTGGAGGCTTTCTTGGCAGCGCCTCCACCACTTGCTGACTACAAAGGAAACAGCCGGCTCTCAGACGGGTGGGGTCAGTCCAGGATGCTGAAGGTGCCGCTGACTCAGTTTGTGCTGATGATGGTGACAACCTGCTGCAGCTGTCAGCACTCAGCTGTGACATCACAGCGACGTCACCTCTGCGTGTAGCAAACATGTTACCTGACACGCGTGACGTGAGTCCAGCCCTTCGCACCGTGAACACGTGACACTTTCTGCATGGATGCAGGGTCGCGTGTGCAAACATGCGTGTGTGTGATCCGGTATGCATCAGCGGCTGCACAGATAAGTGAGGGCATGATTGAGTAAGTGTGTGTGTGTGTGTGTGTGTGTGTGTGTGTGTGTGTGTGTGTGTGTGTGTGTGTGTGTGTTTCATGCTTATTATAGACCCGATAAAAAAGGCGTATTTGTAGATCGTCCCAGAACTGAAGCTTAAAATCCAAACCAGAGCACACGATGCCAAAATCATAAATCATAAATCATATTATCAGACAGACATTCAGATGTGTGTTTATACAGATTATAGCACTGTGTGTGTGTGTGTGTGTGTGAGAGCATGCAATGCTGTGGCAGATGGACGTGGGTCGAGAAATAGGTCACGTAGAATTCCTGTGGGAGGACCACACACACACACACCACACACACACACACACACACACACACACACACACACACACACACACACACACACACACACACACACACACACACACACACGTACACACACACACACACACACAGAGAAATAAAAGGTTTGCTTTGAGTGTGTTTATGTGAGGTGTGAGTCGTCCTCGGTGGTTAACAGACGTGTTCGTGCACACGGTGTAGGTATGAGATCGGCTCGGCGCCATCGTCTGTTACACAATACACAATCTACGGCAACACCACTCGGACAAACTATTATTATACTATTGTAATGTCTGATGCCACTGCAACAGCCAGGACTTTTATTTTGAAGTACTGCAGACACATTCAGCTCTCGTCATCTTTGTCTTTTGTTTTCTTTACAAAATAAAAGTCTGATCATGTGTCACCGTGTTTGATCCAATCACATGATGAAACACAACAAACTAAATGTGCTGCAGAGACCCAGAACACACAGTGGACCAACTAACTAACCAACTAACTACCGACCTTAACTAACCAACTAACTAACCAACTAACTAACCGACTAACTAAACCAACTAAACCGCTGTGAATCAATCAGGAAATCACTTTTTATTCTTTGATTAATGACTTATCGAGGGCGGCGCTCGCTCACTCTCATTCACTGTTCTATGTCTCTCGACCAACCAGCTCTCAGGTCCGCTTTAGAAGCTGCTTCATGACATCCAGGCTGTGGAGCTTTGGCCTCTGATTGGCTCTAAATCAGTCTCCGTCGTCTTTCTCGTCTCCTCCCTGTCTGCGCTCCATTTGTCTGAATATCTATGTTTTATTTATGCTCCGCTCCAGAACCACCGTCACCAACTCACTGTTACATAACAGAGAGAGCGAGTACTTCAAGTGAACATCCACCCACGCCTCCGCGGGTGGAGTGGATTGCTGCGTACTGATGCAGCTTCAGCTTCAGCCGAGGGTTTAATTCTCTTTCAGACGACAGACAAACAGACAGACAGGCAGACAGACAGGCAGACAGACAGACAGACAAACAGACAGACAGTGTTTGTGTTTTCACGTTTGATATTTTCCTCATGACACGTGGAGGATAACGACGTTTGGTCCTCCTGCTGCTTCATCGCTCGCCCCACTTTAACTCCTCAGAGTGAAAAGTAGGACGAGAAGAGAACACACACACACACACACACACACACACACACACACACACACACACACACACACACACAGGATTCATAATGTCAGCCAATAGTTGTGACAGCAATAATATGATACTGTATATGTGTATTTGTTTTAAGGCCTAAAAGTGAAACAAGATTGAATTAGCAACGCTGACAGAGCGCACACACACACACACACACACACACACACACACAGTATATGTCGGTTAGCACAGGCGTGATCTCTCTGCATACGTGAGCTTCTCTCCAGCTGAATCATGACGTGAAACAGTTACAGATTATTTCAGCCTGTTGATTCTCAGCGCGGCTAACGAACAAAACAAAACAACACCAACACACACGGATGCTGTCTGAGCAGACAGCCTGGTCACGCACAGGTGAACTGTGACTGCAGGCTGTCGCCCTCCTGCTCAGTCTGAAGACAGATGGACGCTCTTCAGAGCGAGCTCAGTGAACTTCAGCTGAACTGCAGCTCTGATCTGATCTGATGGATGCTGGATTATTAAATATCAGTTTTTCCATTAGCTCACCAGCTTTTGTTTTTAACTCAGATTCTCACTGTGACGACAGCTCTGATCCAGCTGGAAGAACTTTCTTCTTCTCCGACAAGGAAACGCTCTGCTCTCACCTCTGAGCTTAAAGTACTCATTTATCTATAGATACTACAGACACATTACTGCAGCCACAGGACATTCACAGACAGAGAGACAGACAGACAGACAGACAGACAGACAGACAGACAGACAGACAGACAGACAGACAGACAGACAGGCAGACAGACAGGGAGACAGGCAGACCAAAGAATGCAGAGTTTAAAATTAGAGATATAAAAAAAGGAAAACGAGGAAGAAAACTGGCAGAAACATCATCAGGATTAGAGAGGGGGAGTTTCCTCAAACTGGCAACCCACCAGACACACTGTCAACATACACACCCTGCTGACACACACACACACACACACACACACACACACACACACACACACACACACACACACACACACACCATCAAATACAACAAGACCCCCACCACTGACCCACATCTTTCTCTACTGTCAGCATATCACTAAACTCTGTGTGTGTGTGTGTGTGTGGGTGGCCACTGCAGCGGATGGCATGCTCACACACAAACACCACCCCCTCCCATCACACACACACACACACACACACACAGCACTAATCCTGCCACACACAAAAATCGTTCAATCACATTTTCATGTCGTGACCACCAACATAACATCTCCTCCATCAACTTCAGATCTAATATTTAGAATCATATCAGCCTGACAAACCTTCACAGCAGCAATAAGACCGATCCATCGCTCAGACGAGATTCCTCTGTATTTATTCAATCATTTATTTTCTGTCTCTTTTTAATGTGTTATCAGCTGCATGACGGTTTGCTGGCCTCTAAAATGAACATCAGCTGAAGAATGTGAATATTTATTTATTTATGTGTGCTGGCATGAACCTCATGGTTATTTGGATAATCCTCAAGGAGGCGTATGGGAAGTGTGTGTGTGTGTGTGTGTGTGTGTGTGTGTGTGTGTGTGTGTGTGTGTGTGTGTGTGTGTGTGTGTGTGTGTGTGTGTGTGTGTGTGTGGCCTACATTTGGAGGGATGAGACTCTTCCTGTTCATTCAAAGGGAATTGGATGTGATACATTAATTTAAAATGCAGCTCTTTACCTCTGCTGTTACTCAGACTGTACATCATGTATCGTCTGTATATGAACGTGTGATTATCTGGATTATTGATGATCAATACGAGTTCAGAAACACAAATCAAAAGGGATTATGGGTCGAGGCAGACGGACGCTCACTCTGAACTCGGAGGAGGAGGTGGAGGTCATTATAGCAGAGAGAGTTTGTCATTGTCAGCTCAGCAGAACGCTGTTCAATAAACAAGCTCCCTGTGAGTCAGGTGGACGGTGTAATTAGTCACTGTGAACCTAAACGAACCTGAAACCAAGAAACTAGACTCCAGTTTGGACCAAAGAAAACTGACTGCTGCTGATATCACAGCGGAACAACACAACAGGCTCCCTCGCTGAGCTCGTCTCAGAGTTAAATCAAGTTTTAGACCTCCACAGCTGTAACACAAACTGCAGTTCCTCACACGTCCACTTGAGGCTGGCTGCAGTGAGTCAGTCTCAACCAGGCGTCATTTTAGAAGACGCAGGACAGCCAACATGGCGGCAGGCAGTACAGGTTTACATCACACGTGTACGTGTGTTTCCATAGCAACATGACAGAGTGGGTCTGATGAGGAACACACACCACTGCACTGCTGTAACGGCGCACACAAACACGTGATGTCATGTCATGATGTCATCAGTCTGACTCACTGTGTCAGGTATCAAAGAAACTCCGTGCTGGGCTCAGCGGTCGTGTTCGGTGATCATGTGATCGTGTTCAGGGTTCCTCAGAGTGAGTCATGACCTCTTCACGACTCAATCTGACCTCACAAAGACGATTAAGTACAAACACTGCCACCACAATACATGACCACTCAATTCAACGGCCAGGCCAGCACCGTGCAAGCTAGACTGCGATGTGTCGAGTGTGTATGAACGGCTGAACGAGGGGCAAAGTGTATAAAAATGCAGCTGCAGTATTTAACACTGGCTGCTGGCTTTACAGTCCTGTCAGGGAATCCTTGTTTCCCTGACAGGAAAAGATCCGAGCTGGTGCCTCCTGAAAACAATGAGGTGGGGAGCGGTCACTTCCCGTCTCTGTGCTGGTGAGAGGACCAACATCTCTGCAGTCACTGCTCCACCTCACTGTGTCATTACAGAGAACCTCAGACATACTGACCCAAACCAGAGGGACCAGAGGACGGACCAGAGGAGAGAGACCAGAGGAGGGACGGACCAGAGGACGGACCAGAGGAGGGACCAGAGGAGAGACCAGAGGACAGACCAGAGGACGGACCAGAGGACAGACCAGAGGACGGACCAGAGGACAGACCAGAGGACGGACCAGAGGAGAGACCAGAGGAGAGACCAGAGGACAGACCAGAGGACGGACCAGAGGAGAGACCAGAGGAGAGATCAGAGGACAGACCAGAGGACAGACCAGAGGAGAGACCAGAGGACGGACCAGAGGACAGACCAGAGGAGAGACCAGAGGACGGACCAGAGGAGAGACCAGAGGAGAGACCAGAGGACAGACCAGAGGACGGACCAGAGGAGAGACCAGAGGACGGACCAGAGGACAGACCAGAGGAGAGACCAGAGGACGGACCAGAGGAGAGACCAGAGGAGAGACCAGAGGACGGACCAGAGGACAGACCAGTTGGCAGTCTGCCGTTGGATGGACTGATGACGTTGAGTAGTGACATTCATGGTTCCCAGAGGATGAATCCACATGATTAAGGCAATCCTCTGACCTGCAGCACCTCATGAGATTCACATGTAGTTTGTAACGATATCATTAAATTCTTGTTCCCGTCAGGATGAACTGGACACATTTTAAAATAGGACAACAACAAATCAATCACTAAAACATTTATAGATTATTTTAACGGAGGCAGAGCCTTCAAGACAAAACAACAAAGAGTCTTCTCTTGCTTTCAGTCCACTGATCTGTACTCTGAGGGAAACCATTAACTGCTCCATTCATTATGCATGACGGGTCGACCCTCCCCCTCTCAGAGGTCTCTATGGAGAGCCATCACATCGATGGACATCAGTGGAGGTTTAACGTGAAAATTAAGAGTTCATGTTAAAGCATATTTACAAGGTTAAAGGTCATGGTCGGTGTTTCTGTCTTTGAATATCAAACTATGAAGAACTCAGAGAGTTTGTGGCCTGCATTAAATTCAGAATGTGAATCTGTTGTGAGCTGTCGACCCAACAGGCTACTTTATGACTTTATTACATTAATATTTTATTCTAATTAAACAGTTTTGATCGACAAGTTGTGAATCGCTCTGTGCGTACATTTTTCACCCAACAGCCTCCATTTGAAAACAATGTGAGTGATGAGAGACATCATGCTCCACATGCTCTATATGAATACATGTACGTGCACTGAAATCTGCATGATCCACGCACACCACACAGACCGACAAGTCTCCAAGAAGAAGTCAGGAATAGTTTTAAAGATTCGATATTTACAGACTGTGTAGACAAACTCTGAGATCAGCACGTGATGGAGGCCACCGTCTCTGTGCTTCACCAGCCTCAACTGTCCTCGCTGGCTCCTCCACAGAATCACAAAAATCCTGCAGCAGATGGTTTTAATGTAAAAAACAAACATGTAATCTCTTTGTGTGGTTCAAACACACACACACACACACACACACACACACACTAGAACAGATAAGATGGAGGTGGTCGGGGTTTTGTGTATTATTCTCCCACCTCCAGCAGAAGAAGAAGAACAGAAAGTAAAAACAACCAAGCTCAGCCACACACACACACACACACACACACACACACACACACACACACACACACACACACACACACACACACACACACACACACACACACACACACACCACACACACACACACACACACACACACACACACCACAACACACACACACACACAGCCTCCTGTGAGGGAATAAACTGAACACAAAATCAAAATAATCCAGAATAATCAACAGATTAATCTGTGATTAAAACCAGAGCAGCAGGCTGATCGGCTCGCTCGGTCTGGAAACCTTCTTTAACCTTCCTGTTTCTGGACTATCCACCATCTTTAAAAATCCCCCTCAACTCCGAGCCCTCAGTGCTTCCCCTCACACTCCAACTGTTACCATGATCAGACAGATTCCACGACTTCAACAAACAAAATGTCTCATCACTAAACCCTCTGTCCACCAAACAGTTCTGAACAGTCAGCAGTTACAGGACACACACACACACACACACACACACACACACTCAGCAGTTGTGTTTGGTGGTGGTATGAGCTCAGAGAAAGCAGCCTGACCAGTTGTTTTGGTTTGGAACTCGCCCTCCTGCTCCGTCACTCAGGTGAAGCCCTCCACCTCTAAAAGGACGAGTGATGCACCGACCTGATTTTTTCACCTCTGATACAGAAAAACAGTGCAGAATAACTGTTTGTCTCATCGTGTGACAGACTGGGATCATCCTGTGAGGCGACAGCATTAAACAAACATAGAAAATGTGCTGAACTGCATGATTATTACGACAGCTTCACAAGCTTGCCTGCACATTATTAACTATTAACATTATTAACTGGAGGTTTTCCACCTCTTCCCTCCACTTCCTTCAAAGTTAGCTGCCTCTGATTTGTTCACTCGGTTTCACTTGAACTCTGCAGTGAAGTTTTCTGCAGGGTGTTTGCTGTAGAGCAGGACGTGTGGAGCCTAACATTGATTCTTTGGGGTCTCCAACCAATGACTGAAGCCTCCACTGAACACATGAACACACGACGAACAGACAAACATCGTTTCCATCACGTTAGAGCTTCGACTGGAGCCACTAACTGTCCCTCTAACACAGAGCACATCCATCTGCACACTGCAGTTACAGTTAGACATTGTTCAGCTGACATGGTCGTCCTGCTCGGCAAGACAAAACCAGGTCATTTCAGCGCGTCCTTGCATTTTCATATTAGTGCATGTGTGCATGCATATGGTGTGTATGTGTGTGTGTGTGTGTGTGTGTGTGTGTGTGTCCACCACGTGTTCATCTGTCACAGTGACTCACTCTGTTCTTTCTCATCTGATTTCATTTCACGGGGGTTGATCACAGCTCTCGTGTGATCCGAGTTAACGCCGTGTTCAACTCTGATGAGGCGACACGCGGGACGCCGTTTACTACCATGAGACGGTCCGCCACGATGATGTCATCCTTTCATTAATGACTAATAATCACTCTCACCACCGCTCACTTTAATGATGTTTAAACGAGCACAGCTCGTCGTCCAGCCTCACCTGTGCTGTTCAGCTTGTGCTTACCTACACACTCTGTAAAGCTCTCCTCCTCACACACCAGCAGGGCTCATAACGAACTCGCTACACCCGCGAGGCCTCGTTTCTTAAGACCTCACAGGCGTCATGTGGGCGCTGCTGCTGTGTTTATTTGTAACCTCTGTGAAACAATCAGGAAATAACTTCTTCTTCTTCTTAAGCAGCTCATCAAGGCCAGCGCTCGCTCTCCTCATTCACTGTCTGTGTCTCTCAGCTCAAACCATCGGACACAAACCAAGTTAAACCTTCGGACCGTCTGATTGGCAGCTGTAGCGTGACGTCGGGCTGCGTTACCAACCCTCCACACTTTGATAGAACGAGAGAGAGAGCCAGCTCAGAGAGTTCTTAAACAGTCTATAGTTACAGAGCACTGAGGAGCGCTCAGCTCGTGGTTTAACTGTCAGACCACAAGCAGCAGCTGTAAAGTTCCTCCACCCAAACCAACCTCACAGAAAGATTATTACTTTAAATAAACAGAACTGCTTCGTTTTGAGGTTTGTGAACAATTTAAAACAATATGAACAATTTAATAAGGTCAAAGAATTACACAACAAGTAGCTCTGACCGAGCAATCTGATTGGTCCACTAGACAAATGCACACTTGACTCATCACTAAAAATATTAGTCCGCCATCTCCACGTCATCATACCACAAATATAAAGACAAACACAAAGTTTTAAATTTCAGCTTTCTTCAATGAACATTCTGTGTGTTGTGGAGCTGTTAGACCGGCTCGTTAATACAGGTGTGCACCTCGTTAATACAGGTGTGTACCTCGTTAATACAGGTGTGCACCTCGTTAATACAGGTGTGCACCTCGTTAATACAGGTGTGCACCTCGTTAATACAGGTGTGCACCTCGTTAATACAGGCGTGCACCTCGTTAATACAGGCGTGCACCTCGTTAATACAGGTGTGCACTTCAATGGGCAGATCTACGAGCTTTCCTAGTATAAACACTAGAACTGAAGAAGCTTCTTGGATGAGAGGCGAAATGTCTTCACAGATCTAAAAACAGGCCAGTTGCTCCAGACTCAACCTTTCTTGAAGAGGTGTGTTACTGCAGGTGTGTACCTCGTTAATGCAGGTGTGTACCTCGTTAATGCAGGTGTGTACCTCGTTAATGCAGGTGTGTACCTCGTTAATGCAGTTTGCTCGTTTGTGTTCAAACAGTTCAGTGACCTGAGATAAAAAGTTTTTAAAGACTACAGGTGGACTAATCTGGAGTGAAGCTGAATATTTCATCAGATAAAAACACGCTGTGATCTTTGTTCAACACATTTTGACTTCAGGACTTTACGAGCCGTGGAGTTACTGGAAATGTTTGGATCACATCGAGTCGCTAACGCAGTGCTATTAGCTTCAAAATAAATTCACGGACTGAGGAGCCAAATCTGTCCACGGAGAATCTTTCACAGCAGATATCTTCGTCACTACAAGACTGAACTAGAAAGACAGTTCAGTGTGTATGTGTGTGTGTGTAACGTCACCTGGCTAGGACTCCTTCCTGGGGGAGTAAATGGCTTCTGTTGAATAGAAGTCTGCTGTTGTCTACAGGTTTTAGTCAGACTGTATCTCCATGGAAACAGTGAGCAAAAAAATATTCTGAGAGAAAACTGCTTCAGAATTTGAAACATTTGATTTTATTTAAGTTGGTAGCTATTAGAGCCTCGTTAGAGCCTCGTTAGAGCCTCGTTAGAGCCTCGTGTGTGCACTTCAGTGACGGCCCACATCACTGTGAACTCTTGGATGTAATACTGCTTAAATAACCTGCGATAACAGAAATACTCCCTCCTCCTTAAACTCTAGCTGCTCCTTTATGTAACAGATGGATTGATGGTTGGTTGTTTGTTGCTGTAATAATGCTACATGATGACTGGGAGGGTCTGAGATCAGTGCTGGTCAATAGAGCGTCCAGTGATCATTGACCAGCCTCACACAAAAATCTAAATAATCTGTTGGACTGTGCAGTCGTCATGCTGTCCCTCCCTTTGCTGCTGCTTCCACTTCAGGCTGTGTGTGTTTCTATAAACGGGCTGCCGGTTACGTAAGCCACATTTCTTTTTTAGTGTATATAAACAAAGTTAGAGAGCGAAGCACAGCGATGAGGCGGCACGGAAACTTTCCAGTCCAGCTGCAGCACAGCTCACCTGGACGCTCATGGACAGACAGGTTCAGGTCAGCGTGTCAGCAGGTTTGGACATTTGTTTGCCCCCCTCAGACTAGATGGTCAGATACATCTGGAAACAGCAACCAGACCTGAAAGACGTGCCTACCCGTCTGCAGCATCAGGGATGCCCCCACCTCGGAGGACACACCAGGAGTTATCTGTGCAGATAAGCAGCACGTTCGTCTCTGGGGGGTGAAACGTTAGACGTCCAGTCACCAGCATGATTAGATCCCAGCACAAGCGTGCTGAATGCTTACTCACAGAGGCTGATGAGGTTTTACCTTCACATCCATCCATCCAGCAGAGGTGCAGGAGACACACCTGAACAGGACCACCGAACCTATGATGTGACCCAGACACAGACCTGGCCGGGCTCAGCCTCCGTGCATGTTTACATGGACTGAAGGGGAATTCCACTGCAGGCCCACCGCGCAGTGAGAGAGCCCGCAGGCATGCACGGCAGGACGAGCCAGCTTCTTCCAATCACCCCTCACGTGTGTACGCGGCCGCACACGGCACGCGGGTCAGCTGGCGTCAATGTGACCACAAACAAACCACCGGAGCGGGGCGGCGGGGGGCCGCGTGCAGCCGCGCAGCCGGTCCAGGTGACCGTAAAGTTCAACACACTCTGTCATTATGAAGGAGTAACGGAAATGCCAGCGCCGTGGAGAGGAGAGTATCCACGCGGCTGTGTAACGCGTTACCGAGCGCCGTTACCGCCCCAGCACCGGGTGTGTTTCTTAAAGCTACCCCCGAAAAGATGCCACACAGTCCCGCCTACCTGCGTCCACCGTGTCGGTCAGGTCGTGGTTGGCGGCCGTCCGGGGGAACTCCTTCAGTTTTCGGGAGCTGAGGTTGAGGACGCCGCTGGCCGCCGCCTCCTCCAGAGCCCGCTCCAAGCCCCGGTTGGGAGGCAGGTTAGCGGTCTGGATCGACGGAGACGAGCCGAGCTGGGAGAGAGGAGGGCGAGCCGACTCCGGCCCCAACGTCGCCATAATGTTCCCCCTGTCAGGGCGTCCGTGTGCCGGCGAGTATCCGAGAGAGACGGCGCGGGTTAGCTAACGACCAGCGGAGACTTCAGGCGTGCCGAGCCGTGCCGTGCCGCGCGTTCACTTTCCTACCTCGACTGTCGCCGCCGCGTCTCTGTCTGCTGCGTCAACGTGCAGCGTCAACGGCCACATCCGGGCCTTTCAAAATAAAACACCAGCCTTTGTAAGGTTCATAAAGATTTTAAAGATTAAACTCAACATTTATGACTTTATTCTGTTTTTACTTGTTTGTACACGTTAATCTGTTATTTAATTTATCTGTCTATTGTACATAATAATGTACTTTATACTTTATTTTAAACTTTATTCCTCTTAAATATGAGATACTGTACTCAGAATTATGTAATGTGAATGTTTTATTAGACAGACAGACAGACAGACAGACAGACAGACAGACAGACAGACAGATGAAACACAGAGTGGGACACTTAAAAAACACAGATTAAATAGGTAGATAACGTTTTTATTTTTATGTTTTTTTTTATATTTGATTATTTTGTCATTTACACCTTTAAACTGTCTCGTTTCATTTATATTCATCCCAATTCAGACATTTTATTTTGAAGTCGTGGTTTCTACGTTTCCGGTTTCAGAGCGGCATTTGACACTCACTGCGGCTGCGCAGTGGACCGTGCAGCCATGAGAAATCAGGGCTATTAAACTAGCGGTCGAAAGTAAATGGCGCCATCTGCTGGACAGACACTCTCACTGCACGTGTTGATCTGTACCTGAGTGACTCTTCATCACCTGTGTGTCACATCCCGGTTCTGTTCGAGGCCCTTCCTTTCCTGCATAACTTTAAGCCTTAATATAATGTGAACAGGTGAGTTGTATATAAATTCACCCTCAGTACAGTTGTCATGAACGGGGAAATTAGCTACAGAGACCAAAACTGTTTTTTGTACCAGGCTGTAAACATGTTTATTTCTGCTGTCTAACATGGGGACTTATGGAGACTGACTCACTGCTGCAACCAGCCTCAAGTGGACGTTAGAGGAACTGCAGTTTGTGGCTTCACTTCGCAGCCAATGAAAAGTCTCGTTTTCAGTCATTACTGCAGTCCAGACTTTGAAGTAGAAGCAGGCCTTATTTACTACACTGTGATGTGTGTGTGTGTGTGTGTGTGTGTGTGTGTGTGTGTGTGTGTGTGTGTGTGTGTGTGTGTGACAGAGAGAACAGTGGGCGAGCTCCATTGTGGAGCTGCTGGAGTGCTGAGTCACGCGATTACCAGCTTGTGTCAGCAGATATAGAGTGCTGATCACTGATTACATGAAGTGTACCAGCCAACACATTTGTACTCATCAGAGTGTCATCACATACACTGCATGTGGTGAAGGATCTTTATTAACATCACTAACTACCTCTGATCTTTATGTTTATTCCAAACTTCATATTCAAAAATGTTTTCATGGAACTTTATGAACATTTCTCCAAACCTCAAATGTTTAAGAACAAACACACACTTACAGAGGATGTGTGTGTCACATCTGTTCATATTCACCAGTCTGATGTATATCTGCACGAATACTGAATGAACGAGAATCTGACGTAGAATACAAGGCAATAAAACACAAACTATGACCACTAATTGATTCAGAGGCATCCTCCACTGTACCACAGACTACAGAGCAGTAACTCCTCCTCTGGAACCTGGTTGGACACCCCAGGTGCCACTCAAGTTGATTGACAAGTTTAAGTGTATTTAGAGACTTTAAATCAACTCATTCCGCTAGATTCACTCTAGATCTTAAAATAAACTGTAATGAAAGTGCAGAGATGATCTCGTTGTGCGTGTAGCTTGTTTGCTATTGTGAAGGTCTCTGAAGCAACAGCACCAGAATGTGGACAAAGAGTTGAAGATGAGGTCTAAACAGACTTGAGGTGCAGCCAAGCTGTCTTATTTTGTAGAAGGACAGATAACTATGAAGACACAGGGAGAGAAGCACAGATCAGGCCTCAGCTCAGATACCAGCAGGCCCGGCAGCTCCCAACCTGTGACCAGAACAAAGAGCCAGTCCAGCAGCAGCAGATCAGAGCACGCACGTCGGGGTCAAAGTGCAGCCTCACACTGTAACAACAGGTGATTTTGGTTTTGCTACAGTTTTTGTAGTGGGGAGGACTCTGCCCTCCAGTGAGAACAGTGCAGACAGTCAGACAGACAGTCTGAGGTCTTCTGAGAACAACATCCAAGACATTCATGGTAGAACTGCTGTACACGTTTCTTCGTGTACGTAATGAAGCGTGTACATTAGCGTGTACATGTGCAGTTTTTTGTGCATGTGTGTGACCTGAACTGCTTTTCCTGTAAAAACTTGAAGGCAAATCAAACTCACCGATTCAAACTTCCTCTTTCTTCTGGACCAGCTGCCGGCTGACACGACGGCTCCGAGGCTGAACTGAGACGCTTTGCGGCGAATATTTCTGCTGAACAAAACCTCATGTTATTGTATGCTTACTGTCAGATTGAGGAAGATGGCCCGTTATAACCTTTAAACACACACAGTAAGTCCTGACATGGCTTTCTCGATGATGTGTTGGAACATCCCTTTTTTTCTGTCCTTATTTTGAGACGTTTGCAAACGTTCTCACATCCTTTATTTATTACAGTACATTTACACAGAGCCCTTATTTATTCATTTAAAGGTCCACTCTTTCAGATTTATGAGTTTCTATTTGGTAGAAGTCGACATTAATATTTTTGAGAGTCATTTTTGTGCAGCAGCCCAGAGCAGACAAACCGAACACTGGATCTAACTGTGGCGTCACTGCTGGTGCCATTAATGCCTACACACTGGACCTTTAAGTCTGCTACTGATGGAAACATTTTCAGATTTGAGGTGCAAAGAAACAAGTGAAGCAGAGTGTTCTCTATATCAGAACTCATGGCACACTCCTGTCCAATCAAATTACTCAAACTAGCCGTTGTTTATTAATGTATAATCACCTGAAAATAAGAAGACGCCATCTACAGAAGATCTGTGGCCCTTTGCTGCATGTCTCCACCTCGTCAGAGGGTGAGGTGAGAGGGCTGCTATCAGCAACTACACAGGCAGAAGCCACTGAATCAAACCGGTCCTCATTTAACAGAATTTGTGACTTACTTCTCACAAAACGTTTGCTTCGTGCAACATTTGTGACATTTCTTAAGAGAGACTTTCAGTCGTCGTGCAGATAAACAAAATGTTCTTTCTCGCAGGAAAACGCTGCTGACAGCTCACCCACAGAAAGTACAAAACCACTGGTAAATACAGGAAGTGCTGATAACCAACCGCCTCTCCTCTTCCTTTCTCTGCTAAAGTCTTTTGGTGGATGAAGACTCGCGTCAGTCAGTCGGCCTCTGACGGGTTTCCTCGCTGGTTCAGGAGTTTGTAAAATGGTGAGTAGCTCGATTTATTGCACATTCGATGTTTTCTTTAAAGATGCTTTGACTCAGTTTGTGATGAGGTCAGCGTTTCTTCGTTCTCTAATCCAAAGCACTTTACTGAAATAGGAAACGTCTTCGTCTCAAAGATGTTATCTCCCACAATCAGAGTCTATTTCTACACGCAGGCAGGTTATTCAGTTCAAACCTGTTAAAACCAGTTTTACACTTTCCTAACTGAACTTCTGTGGTGTGACAAACTAAAAACAAACACCAGCCTCAGTCTAAGTCTCTGAAAGGCTTTGAACACGATACATTCTTAGGCCTAAGAGTTAACGCAGGGTTAATTAATAAGAACAAATGACATTACATGATTACTTCAGCTCTGTTTCACAGACTGGCACCTGTTTGCCTCGTGTTGGTGATGCTCAGGTGATAATAAGTTATCCCAGGATCAGCTCTGAGGGAAGAACACGCCATGAAAAGCTCTTAAAAGTGTTTCAATTATTGAAAAATAAGACGTACAAACTGGCAGTGCTCACGTCATAAAAGCAGGTTTTTCCATTTATGTGAGTGTGGGTGGTTGGTTTTGGTTGCAGAGGTGCAGCTCGTGGTGTCCAACTTTAGGAAAAACTCTGCAGTCAGGGGTCGATGGTCATGACGCACCACATTGTTTTATTATTTAATAGCTCATGTGAAGTGTGAGAAACACGCACTGACATGACTGACACTGAGACACAGACAGGCTATCTATGCTGCAGCTGATCTATGAAGGTGTAAATCTTAATGCAGTGAACATTTACAGGCCTGACATGAACGATGCACTGACTAACATCAACATGCTAACATCCACACATACAGCTGATGGTGTCAGCGTCTGAGCTGATTATGGCCCAGATGAGCAGCCACAGGTTATTGGACAGTTGTTACGTTGTCAGTCAGTGAAGCTGAAGGCTGCATCTTCACTGTTCAACACAAAGAGTGGAGTGTTTCTGATCCTGACTTTATGATGTGAAACCAGCTGACATTTATGAAGATGTGTTACTGCAGAGAGCCGCACACAGTTTCACTTTTCCGTTCTGTAAAGATTTATGATTTCAAAGCGTGCCTCGGATCCCCGTGCAGACTCACTTTTTGTGGCTGAGGTTAAAAACCAAAAACAGAAGCTGACAATCGGGACCCGCTCGACTCTGGACCGACCTGTCGGAGGAGGTCACATGTACGTTTTATGATATGATCTTTACACGAACGCCCAGTTCACTTTTTCATACAGCCTCATGAAGTATGGCAGAACAATCAGGATGCAAATACTGGTGTACCTGCCAGGTGTAGATGAGGGCAGTAATCTTCAGACTTTTGAGGGTGTTTTATGATTCCAATCAGCGTCAGGAAGAAAACGTCCTGCTCACGTCACCGGATAGAAAAAAGTTTTGAAAGTCCTGGTATTGATCAACCGCCTGAACTTGGAAGCATTTGAGTAATTTGGTATCCTTTGAGTCAGATAAATCCTTACTCACCGCCACGGCTGGCCAGGAAGTTTGCAGCAAAACTTCTGTCACTGGGAAACTTTCTGTTTCCTCTGTACAGATGGGAAGCTGTGGGGGCGTGTCCTCGTCTCTGCACAGATCCAGATATATCAGCTGGTGTGATGACCCTGCAGAGCCACTGACACCTGTAACTACAGCTCTGACAGCAGCAGGTAAGCTCCACCACACTGTCAAAGTGGGTGCATGCAAAGCGCTAAAATCCTGACCGCTCCTCTCATCCGTCAGCATTAAATGTGCGTTTCTCTCTGCAGAGGAATTCTCCCACCAGAAGCATCCGTCGGCTGGTTCAGGATCAGTCCCACATCTCCTTCTGTCACCAGCAGAAACTGATGGAGGAGAAACAAATGCAGCATTTTCCCGCACACAGCCAACTTTAACACGGAGGACAGCTATCACACAGTCCCATCACTTCCAGCTGAAGCCACAGTCCAGCACTGATGAGGGTGGAGCTGGAAGAAAAGGGACCACGGAGGACTCGTCTCTTCTGCATCCAGAGGGTGAAAGCTTCCTTCTTCCCAGGAGCAGTCCAGTCATCTCCAGACGCCACCGGCCTGTCTCCTGGCACGGAGGTGGCGCGGACACATCTGCTTCATCAAGGTAACAGTATGAAGGACCTGTGTGCTGGAAAGGCTTGTGGTGGAAGAGGACCCACCGTGTCTGTGGATAGAAACAATAAAGGGATCGCCTCGTCGATGCGTTGCTGTTTTTATTTGACTAAAGTGAAACTTGACTTCTTCCAGCTTGGACTCCTCGTCTCCTCTGGATCAACGTTGGCGCCCGTCAGTCACCAGTGTGGAGGATCCAGGATCCGAACCGAGCTCCTGTCACCACTCGTCCCCGCTGCAGGAGGACAAGAAGCCTCGCTCCATCTCTGTCTTATCAAACCTGTTCTCCCTCCTAAGTGCTGGGCTGAGCCTCCCCATCGGTGGACAGCCGGGATCAGCTGAGGAGCACAGAGGGAAGAGCCTGAGTAGCTGTAATGCTCCTCACACATCAGGTAGAATCGTTTTTCTTCATCATCCAGCTCAGCAGCTGCAGCTAATCTTACTGACTAGTCCAGCAGCAGTCAGCCAGCTCGGCGTCTGTCTTTCAGCCTTTTATTTCACCAAGCTCTCACCAACCACTAAAAGTCAGTCCCAGATTTACTCTGTCCGGCGGCTTCTTGCTCGCTCTCTGTCTTTTTCCACTTAGCTTCCTCCGTCACGCGGCTGTTATGCCTCCTTTACATTGCCCCACTTGGCCAGCTCCAGTTCTGGCACAACACTGGCGCCGCTCAGCCTCACACACCTGATTGTATGTAAATGACCCAATTTAACACACAAGCGCCCCCTACTGGCCAAATCTTTGTTCACACATTGGAATGACTAGCATTCCAAGGACTAGGACTAGCATTGCATCCACTTTATCTATAAATAAATATCTATTTTTTTATTCTTACGTTAAATATGTTTGCAGAAGCATCATCTGTTAAATGTTTGTCATGCTTCTCTACCTCAGCACCAGAGAGGAGGTCCACTGGCATCCCAGAATTCACAGCAGACACCTTCAAGACCAGCTGTGAGCTGGAAAAGGTGCGTTACCTCCATCAAGTTCACAGTTTACTTCAGTACATGGATGTAAAGTTCAGTTTCATGCAAATGAATCCATGTCAGAGTGATCATGAAGATGATCATCATGATAACGAGCTCCTTCCCCGCTGCCTCTGTTTGTACAGGAAAACGCTCATTTCATCGTGGTGGACATGGTGCTGGAGGTGCTGGAGGGTGTGAAGTGGACTCTGAGCTTCAGTCAGCGGACTTCCACAGTGGATACACACCGACACACACACTGCGAGATGTGCGTGAAGACACATGAAAGCTGCCGCGAGAAGAACACGGAGACATCACATGAAAACACACACTCCTCTTACACACACACACACCAGCACACACAGGATGAGGAAGAGGAGGAAGCAGCACATGATGAAGCTGAACAACAGCCAAAGACGTTCTCTGTCCTCTCCACTGACAGCGGATTTGAAGGTAAAGACCTTCACAGGTGTGTCCAGGTGTGCCCAGGTGTGCCGCACCTTATGTTTTATTTATAATATTCATATTGCACATAAACAGGCTGGTAGAAATGAACTAATTACATTTCCTGTCTGTCTGTTCATACTAACAAATGAGTGAGCTGATTATTATATTGTTTTCATTTCAGACTGCGGGGTTGATGCTGCACTGACACAGAGAGATTCTCTCATAACGTAAGTAAAACGCAACCTAAACGTCTGAAAATGTGTGTGTGTGTGTGTGTGTGTGTGTGCAAACCTGTACCTGTGTGTATGCTCTCCCATAATGCAGTGCAGAGTGGCTGGCAAAGCAGCTGGTGCTGGAGTTCAGGAGGAGCTGGCTTCCTTCCCGTGAGCCTCGACGTGGCCGGCTGAGCCTCCGGAGCTCCCTGCAGGAGGTAACCAATCAGCTGACCGTCTGACCATTCAGCTTTCCACTTTGGGCTGCATTCCAACAAGCTTCAGGCTAGTGTGTAATATTTTCTACCTTTGCTTCCTGCCATCCTTTTGTCTCGACTTTCGCCAGCTGCCAGGTACCGGACAAGTGACGACGACCGGCGGCAGCCTGACGGAGGAGATCAGACTGAGAACCAATATGAGAGGATCCCTGAACTGGGCACCACCACGCTTCCAGATCATCTTCACCGTTCAGCCGACCCACAGGTCTCTATGACAGACAGACAGACAGACAGACAGACAGACAGACAGACAGACAGACAGATGGACGTGCAGATTCATGGTTGACAGTTTATGTTTCCTCTTGCAGACGCAGTGACGTCGTGTCTTTGCAGCACTTCCTCTGTGCAGGCTGTGGGACAGAGGTGGAGCCCAGTGAGTACTGTCATTAAATTGTCAGATGATCTGTGATTTATAGGGTGGTGGTCGTGGAGCCAGAGATCCTCCATGTTATCAATCCGTTCATCAATCAATCATGAAGGGAACTGACTAAAAGTGGTGGAAGGTTCATTTAAAGTGTAACATAGAAAATGACACGCTGTCTCTGCTGGACGTCAGTGTGTGATGTTTAGTGGCATCTAGTGGGGAGATTGCAGATTGCAACCAACTGAAGGCCCCCAAGTGTGTAAGAGAAACTATAAACTGAGATGAAGCTAAAAGGTTCATTCGAGGTAAAGAAAATCATTATTTTCAGGTGATTAAACGTATTGAAGTCTCACTGTGACTGTGGTCCGAACCTTTTACCTCTTCAGAGAACTTCCTGCAAAGTAAAAGGAAAGAACAGATTTAAAGAAGGTTCATGTGTTCTTCATATCACTGCAACAAGGAGCTAATGAGAAGCTTGTCCTCTCTCTTTGCCATCAGAGTACATCAAGAAACTGCGATACTGTGAATACCTCGGCAGGTACGTCCGATCATCTGATGAGAATGTCATGAAAGAATGAGGTGTAGAAGTTTGGCAGTCCGTTAAAGGTCAGAGTGTGAAGGATTCATCCTCTGCATGCTCATGGTCTTTAACAAAAACATCTAACATGAATTCAGTTATGGAAATGACATTATTAGTTCATTGTAATTCATTTGACATTGCTCAGGTATTTCTGTGACTGCTGCCACAGCGGCTCCGAGGCCGTGACCCCCGGGCGAGTTCTGTCCTGCTGGGACTTTGGCAGGTAAACGAATGAAAACATCAGATTAAATATGAAGTAAGATGACATTCAAACAGGAAGTTAACCGTTGAATGTTGCAGGTATCCTGTGAGTGACTTTTCCAAACAGCTGCTGGATTCAGTTTGGCACCAGCCGCTGTTCGACCTGACCTGTGTCGGCAAGACGCTCTACAGCAGAGTGAAAGAGCTGGACAAGTTCAGGGTGAGTTCTTCTTCTTCTTTCTGGCTCGTCTACTCCAGCTGCCGCTTGTCCACAGAGCGGACTTTAAGATCTCACTGATGACCTTTAACACCCTGAGAGGCCTCGCACCGAGTTATCGAGTTATTTAGTCAATCTTTTAGTGTCCACGCTCGCTCCCTGAGATCCTCAGACTCTTTTATAAAAGGGCATTTTATTTTTATTTTTATTGATTTATTGCTTTTGACACTTTTCTGATCTGGCCAATAATACTGAACATGACAACTGTGACTGTCTGTCTTTATTCCTTCCTTCTCTCCTTTCCTTTGACTTCCTTTCCTTCAGAAGCTTCAGGATCAGCTGCTGTACATCAAGAAGCTGCTGAAGGCCTGCAGATTATCAGGAAGGTATAACAGAGATTTCACTAATATTATTCATGTTGTATTTGTTTAAAAATGATCCACTTTAATAACAATTCAATGAAGCCACTTTGTGCAGCACTTCTCTGATTTTGGCGCCATCTAGTGGCAAGACAAAAAATATGGCATCAAAATGTGATGAGAGATTTTATAATTAAGAATAAATGTATTATAATTAAAGAATAAACATTATAATTAAAGAATAAACATATTATAATTAAAGAATAAACATTATAATTAAAGAATAGACATTATAATTAAAGAATAACATTATAATTAAAGAATAAACGTATTATAATTAAAGAATAGACATTATAATTAAAGAATAAACATTATAATTAAAGAATAGACATATTATAATTAAAGAATAAACATTATAATTAAAGAATAGACATTATAATTAAAGAATAAACATTATAATTAAAGAATAAACGTATTATAATTAAAGAATAAACATTATAATTAAAGAATAAATGTATTATAATTAAAGAATAGACATTATAATTAAAGAATAAACATTATAATTAAAGAATAGACATATTATAATTAAGAATAAACATTATAATTAAAGAATAGACATTATAATTAAAGAATAAACATTATAATTAAAGAATAAACATATTATAATTAAAGAATAAACATTATAATTAAAGAATAGACATTATAATTAAAGAATAAACATTATAATTAAAGAATAAACATATTATAATTAAAGAATAAACATTATAATTAAAGAATAGACATTATAATTAAAGAATAACATTATAATTAAAGAATAAACGTATTATAATTAAAGAATAAACATTATAATTAAAGAATAAATGTATTATAATTAAAGAATAGACATTATAATTAAAGAATAACATTATAATTAAAGAATAGACATATTATAATTAAAGAATAGACATTATAATTAAAGAATAAACATTATAATTAAAGAATAAATGTATTATAATTAAAGAATAGACATTATAATTAAAGAATAACATATTATAATTAAAGAATAAACATATTATAATTAAAGAATAAACATTATAATTAAAGAATAAACATTATAATTAAAGAATAAACATATTATAATTAAAGAATAAACATTATAATTAAAGAATAGACATTATAATTAAAGAATAAACATTATAATTAAAGAATAAACGTATTATAATTAAAGAATAAACATTATAATGAAAGAATAAATGTATTATAATTAAAGAATAGACATTATAATTAAAGAATAAACATTATAATTAAAGAATAGACATATTATAATTAAAGAATAGACATTATAATTAAAGAATAAACATTATAATTAAAGAATAAATGTATTATAATTAAAGAATAGACATTATAATTAAAGAATAAACATATTATAATTAAAGAATAAACATATTATAATTAAAGAATAAACATTATAATTAAAGAATAAACATTATAATTAAAGAATAGACATTGTTGTTTGGTTGTTTGGTCTGATCGTGGAACAGTGGCTCCTCGTGTGGACGGTTCGAGCATTAAGTTGAGTCTGTCTTGTTTCTGTGGCAGCCTGATGGCGGAGTTTGAACAGCTTCCCGCTCACCTGACGGAGCAGCTTCACCTCTTCTCCATGGATGACCTCCTGAGGGTGAAGAAGGGTCAGCTCACGGTGCAGGCCGGTGCAGTGCTGAACTCTGCCATCGATCACGTTGAAAGCTGTGAGGTCAGTCTGAAGCGTCCTGCAGTGACAGACAGAGTCCACAGCTCTGTTTGCATTAACGTTACAGGGTTTGTGTCTGTAGTGGGAGCTACAGGTTGAGAACAAAATGAAGGCCAAGCTCCAGGAAGGCTGCGTACTGACGTATGATGCAGTAATGATTACTGAGTACGTCATGACGTCCTGTCGGGTGTCACAGCTGCTGTGATCCTGTCGCAAGATACCGATCAAAATATGACGTCACCGTTAGTCTCACCTGCTCTGGTTTCCTCAGTTCACCTCAGAGTTAGACAAGAACGGAGGTGACAGCTTCAGAGAAGTCTGTTTGATGCATAACGAGATGATTAACAGTGAAGACAGATCATATAAGAGACAGATTCATTCAGGACATCAAGAAAATAAATAATCTTACTACAATATGAAGGTCTGCATAATCCTGACTGAGAGCGACAGCACACAGTTCTGTTACATAAATCTGTGTTTGACATGCTGAGCAGTTTCCCAGCAAGTCAGAGTCTGAAAAATATGTTGCAACATGCAAACACAACCAGCTCATCGTCTGCTGCAGAAAAAGTTCACATCACAAAAATATCTGAGGTGTGTAAATCACACGTGTGCAAAGAAAAGCAGAAATTCTTGAATGTCTTCGTTACTGATGCGTTTAATAAAGACTGAAGCGTAATGCAGCTGTTTACAGGCCGGCACATTAACATATCAGATCAGAAGCAGTTTGAGGAGTAAAATGTTAAGATTGAGCGTTTATTTCGCTTTCTGTCAGCGACATCACTGTGCGCTTTTTTAGAGACTCTGGGCCGGCACACACGATGCCCTCTGGCAGGAAGACCTTCTTCTTGTTCTTCTGCAGCCATCTCCACAGGTACTCGTTCTTCCCGTCACACAGCCACGGGTTGTCGCTCAGGTCCAGCCCGTCGTCATCCAGGGAGAGCAGAGGGTCGAGCAGACCTGCAGGGATGTGGCTCAGCTGGTTGTCGTCCAGACTCAGTATTCTGAGCTGAGCGAGCTTCTGAAAAAGGTTTTGGGGGAGTTTGATGATTTGATTTCGAGTGAGGAACAGATGGGTTAGGTTGTGGCTGCGCTGGAGTAAGGATTCATCCAGGGTGGCCAGCTTGTTGTGTTTCAGGTTTAGCCTCTCAAGTTTGGTCATCAGGTCAAGAAAATTTACGGAGGCCTTCTCCAGGCGGTTGTTGGAAAGATCCAGCGCCTCCAGGTGGGGCAGCTTCTGAAACAGAGCAGTTGGGATCTCTGTTAAGTGGTTCTTAGATAAATCTAACCAGGTGAGGTTGCTCTGGCCATGAAGCCACTCGGCATCGGCGTTGACAATCTGATTATTCTTCAGCACTAAGTTGCGGAGCGGGGCGTGACTGAAGACATCCGCAGGCAGGACAGACAGTTTGTTTTCCGTGAGATCCAAAGTGTCCAGCTGAGGAACGCCTCTGAGAAGGTCAGCAGAAAGGTTCTGCAGGTGGTTGTTGTACAGGTGGAGGCCTTGCAGTAAGGGGGTGGCGCTCAGCTGCTCCTCTGAGATGGAGCTGAGGCTTGTGAACTGGATGGTCAGCATGGTGGTGTTCTTCGGGAGACCCTCGGAGGGGTACTCCGTCAGGGGAACCTCATTGCAGACCACCTCGGCTCTTCTCTGGTAGCATTTGCAGAGCGCCGGGCAGGACAGAGCGCCACGGCAGAAACATGCCAACCACAGGAAAGCCAGAGCACGCCAGGACTTCATCACTGCAACAAAGACACATGAAAATGAAACATACGTCAGAAAACTTCACAGTGGACGTGTAATAAAAAACACTCAGCCACACCAGTCACAACATAAACTTACTGTTGTTTTCTCGTTGTATGAGTGTCAGCCAGGCTGCTCCTTATATCAGCAGAGTCCTCGTATGTCTCTGACAAATGAGTCATTTGGGGAGCAGAGTCTGATCTAATCATTACTTATTGAGTAAACAGATCAGTCACTGCAGTTATCTGCCAAGGACAGAACAGACTGTGACTAACTTTCAGTAAGTACAAGATCTGGACACATGGTTATATTTTTATGTTGGTGAAGTATGTGTAGACTTACAGTGTTACCACTGCACTCAGTGTTGAATCAAACTTCTAATTCTCACATTTCTGACTTCTCCACACAGTTGTGTCTGGCCAGAGGTTTCATCTGTGAATTCTGCAGGAAGAGAGACGTCATCTTTCCTTTTCAGAGCGGATGTAAGCGCTGTCCAGGTGAGCGTGGATAAACGCTGGTTTGTGATATGCACAATGACATGCTTCATATTCCAACGCCACGCTGCTTTCTTTGTGTTATATTCACGGTGCTGGTAACATATCAGGAAAACAATGATAACTGTATTAATGCTGCTTCTCTCTTTACACAGTGTGTAAGGCCTGCTTTCACAAACACTGCTTTGTGGAAAAGAAGTGTCCGAAATGTGCACGGATCCAGTCCCGGAAAAAAACGTCCAGATGAACCCACGAAGAGTGACTAAATGTGAAGGTCACCCTTTATGACTCAGCTACGTCACCTTTACCACAGTTTCACATAAAACAGTGTTGTGCATGGAAATAAAATGAATTTCTATATTCATCTACAAATAATCTGCATACAAACACGCGTGAAACATTCGAATCCCTCTCAAATGTTTCCTGTGGAAATAACAGAGCGAATCTTTACCTCGTTACCTCAAGCTACACGCTATAGAAATGAAAGCACTGAGTGAGCTTTGTCAGGTTTCTGAACATCTTTGTGTTGGGCCAAAGTGACGGATGTCTCAGCTCTTCTGCTGCCCTGCATCCTCCTCAGCGTGCAGTCCTTGTCCACCTTTCTTGGTGTGACCAAGTGTTGAGCATCTTTGGAGTCCTGGTGTTTGTTTCTGGCCTTTCTTTGCTGTTGCTCTGGGCGGTGTTTCCTCCACATGTGCTAGAGATACCAGAGATGGTTTGTCATCACACTCATGGCTCTTCAGTAACCTAACAATGCCTCAGGCCGTATTCCTGCTGTATGTACCTGCAGGCACAGGGGGAGGCGGAGCTTCAACCTCCAGCTTGCATCAAGTCTGATTTGGTGGAAGCAGCCAGCACTGCTTCATTGTGTGTTACCCAAACGTTGTTTACCTCAGGGATGATGTTCGACAGAGTTGTCACACTAATGGTGTCAGATCTCCAGCTGGACTGAACTCAGCTGCAGAGACTGAAACATCACACTTCGTCATTCCTCTGACTAAACGCTGTGAGATGTAGGTGTAATCAAGGCCATTAATGTGTCTGTATCTGTAGTCCAGATCCACGTTTCCCTATGGTTGGTGGACTGAACCCTCCCAGTGGCACACATCGAACAGCTTTAACAGTTCTTTGATGGATGCAATGTTCTAAATCGGGTCTGACCTGAAAGCTGAGATCCTTCTGATTCCTGAGCACAGTGTATTTATGTGTGATGACATTAGTCCCAGTTGTAGTGAAATAATTTGTTTGTTTAAGTTTTTTTAACACGCACAAATGGACATCAGGCATTCAGAGGATTTATGATTTATGGCTTTTTTTAGGTACATGAACTATTTTTCCTGCTTCTGGCATTACTTTGAGGACTGAATGTTCACCTCGCTGCCCGATATGTCCACACTGACAGAGGTCTGAACATAATGTACTGTTCTGTGTTTAATGGTTTTTTTTTTCACTTTATTTGTTTTGTTTTTTGTATTTTATATCTATTATTTTATAGTTTTGATGTCTTCAGTGTAATCTACAATGTAAAAACTAATAAAAGAATCGTCCACTTTTTAATCCTGCAGAGCATGCAGCCTGTGTTTTTGGTATATTTGAATATTTTTGATGTATTGGATTTTTGCATTCTATGTGATCATTGATCTTATTTATTTTATTCTTATCTCACTGACTGTCTTCATACTTCTATATTGCGTTTACTGATGCACTGCAGTTCATTTTTGGCACCTGTTACCACAAAACACTCTGTATGCTGCATCATAAATAAAAAAACAAACAACACTCTTCTTTGTATTTGATGGTTTAACACTTTAAATAGTTGAATATTAACATGCATATTATATGCATTAACGTTTCTTAGACTCACAGTAGTTGAATCAGCATCTAATAACAGCCGTTCATGTTTTGGCCACCACAAACCGATTACTTGTTCTGTGTGGTAAGCTTCTCTTATACATAAATATCTTATACATCGGTACAGTTTATGAAAAAAACATGAAGTAACTGAAGGTGGAGCAAATTCAAATTGACAGTCTGAAAAATAGAAGGTAAAATATTAGATATGATAAATAAATTAAGCCTAATGATCTTCCATCCTTTTAAATAAATATATTGTATATACAAAAGTTTGTGGTAATAGTAGTCTGTTCTTCCAATCCAGTCTTAATTGCAAAGAACTGCTGTAACAGCCGCTATAGAACAGAAACTAAAAGGAAACTTGTTTGTTGATGACAGCAGAGCACGCACAAAAATCTAGAAACATTGGCCCTGCTGCTTCTGGTGCCTCTGCTGCTCCTGGTGCAGCTGTTGTTGTATTTGCTGTTGGGATTGCTGCTGTTGATACTTCTGTGGTGGGTGCTCCTGGAGCTATTGTATTTGCTACTGCACCAGCTGTGGTTGCTGCACCTGGGGCCATGCCATTGTTTCCTCCACCAGCTAGGACTGTTGCAACTGGAACAACAGTGATTGTTGCTGCTGATGCCTCTGTGGTTGGTGCACCTGGATCTCCTGGAGCTATTGTACTTGCTACTGCACCAGCTGTGGTTGTTGCACCTGGGGCCATGCCATTTGTTCCTCCACCAGCTAGGGTTGTTGCAACTGGGGCAACTGTGATTGTTGCTGTTGATGCCTCTGTGGTTGGTGTACCTGGGGCTCCTGGAGCTATTGTACTTGCTACTGCACCACCTGTGGTTGTTGCACCTGGGTCCATGCCATTTGTTCCTCCACCAGCTAGGGCTGTTGCAACTGGGGCAACTGTGATTGTTGCTGTTGATGCCTCTGTGGTTGGTGCACCTGGGGCTCCTGGAGCTATTGTACTTGCTACTGCACCAGTTGTGGTTGTTGCACCTGGGTTCATGCCATTTGTTCCTCCACCAGCTAGGGCTGTTGCAACTGGTGGCAACTGTGATTGTTGCCATTGATGCCTCTGTAGTTGGGGCACCTGGGGCTCCTGGAGCTATTGTACTTGCTACTGCACCAGCTGTGGTTGTTGCACCTGGGTCCATGCCATTTGTTCCTCCACCAGCTAGGGCTGTTGCAAGCTGTGATTGTTGCCATTGATGCCTCTGTAGTTGGTGCACCTGGGGCTCCTGGAGCTATTGTACTTGCTACTGCACCAACTGTGGTTGTTGCAACTGGGGCAATGGCATTTGTTTCACCACCAGCTAGGACTGTTGCAACTGGAAACAACAGTGATTGTTGCTGCTGATGACTCTGTGGTTGGTGCACCTGGGGCCATGCCATTTGTTCCTCCACCAGCTAGGGTTGTTGCAACTGGGGGCAACTGTGATTGTTGCTGTTGATGCCTCTGTGGTTGGTGTACCTGGGGCTCCTGGAGCTATTGTACTTGCTACTGCACCACCTGTGGTTGTTGCACCTGGGTCCATGCCATTTGTTCCTCCACCAGCTAGGGCTGTTGCAACTGGGGGCAACTGTGATTGTTGCTGTTGATGCCTCTGTGGTTGGTGCACCTGGATCTCCTGGAGCTATTGTACTTGCTACTGCACCCAGCTGTGGTTGTTGCACCTGGGTTCATGCCATTTGTTCCTCCACCAGCTAGGGCTGTTGCAACTGGGGCAACTGTGATTGTTGCCATTGATGCCTCTGTAGTTGGTGCACCTGGGGCTCCTGGAGCTATTGTACTTGCTACTGCACCAGCTGTGGTTGTTGCACCTGGGCTCATGCCATTTGTTCCTCCACCAGCTAGGGCTGTTGCAACTGGGGCAACTGTGATTGTTGCTGTTGATGCCTCTGTAGTTGGTGCACCAGGGGCTCCTGGAGCTATTGTACTTGCTACTGCACCAACTGTGGTTGTTGCAACTGGGGCAAGGGCATTTGTTTCACCACCAGCTGGGGCTGTTGCAACTGGGACAAATGTAATTGTTGCTCCAACAGCAGATGTTGTTAGTCCTGTGGTTGCTCCTGATGTCACTGTGCTTATTCCCATGGTTGTTTCCCACTGGGGCAATTGTGTTTGTTGCTCCTGTGGTTGTTGTTCCTATGGCTACTGTGGTCAGTACTGGAACAACCACAGTTGTGGCTGTGGAAACTGTGTTTGATGCTATTGGCATCATAGTTATTGCTGTCATCACCTGTGGTTGTTGCAACTGGTACCATGGCATTTGTTCCTACACCTGCTGTGGTTGTTGCACCCAGGGGAACTAGGGGTGTTGCCTCCTGCACCTAGGCCTAATGTTGTTGTTGCTCCAACAGCAGATGTTGTTAGTCCTGGAGCCAGTGTGGTTGCTCCTGATGTCATTGTGCTTGTTCCTGGTGGCAACTATTGCTGATGGTCCTGGAGTTCCTGTGGTTGTTCCTCCTGCTGGATGCATCACAGTTATTGCTGTGGCATATGTGGTTGATGTTATTGGCATTGTACTTATTGTTGCATCACCTGTGATTGTTGCACCTGGGGTCATGGCATTTGCTCCGCCACCAGCTAGGGCTGTTGCAACTGGGACAACAGTGATTGTTGCTCCAACAGCAGATGTTGTTAGTCCTGGTGTCTCTCTGGTTGCTCCTGACGTCACTCCTCCTGGAGCCCCTGCAGTTGTTGCTCCTATGGCTACTGTGGTAGATGTTGGAGATACCACAGTCATTGCAGCATCCACAGTTGTGGTTGGAGCAGCATTGATAGTTGCTGGGACAGCTGTGGCTGTTGTTAGGGCAGTTGTGGTTGTTGTTGTTTGGTCATTTGTGGTTGTTGTTGTTATCCCATTTGTGCTTGATGTTGGAGTAGCTGTGGTTGTTCTTGGGGCAGCTGTGGTTGTTGTTTGGGCCACTGTTGTTGTTGGATCAGCTGTGGTTGTTGTTGAAATAACTCTGGAAGTTGTTGGGGCCACTGTGGTTTTTAGAGAAGATCTTGTTGTTGCAACTGTGGCTGTCATTGGAGCAGCTGTGGTCATTGTTGGTGGAGCTGTGGTTGTTGGTATAACTGTGGTGGTTGTTGGTGCAGCTGTTGTTGTTATGGCAGCTGTGGTTGTTGGATCAGCTGTAGTTGTTGTTGGGGCAGCTCTCGTTGTTGTTTGAGTAGTTGAAGTTGTTATTCGGAAAGATGCGGTTGTTGTTGGGTTAATTGTGGTTGCTGTTAGATCGGCTGTGGTTGTTGTAGTTTTGGCTGTGGTTGTTGGATCTGCTGTGGTTGTTGTTTGGACAGCTGTTGTTGTCAATGCAGTGGTTGTTGGTGTTTGGCCAGCTGTGGTTGTCATGGGTGTGGCTATGGTTGTAGTTGGAGTAACTGTGGTCGTTGTTGGGGAACCTATGGTTGTTGTTGAATCAGTTGTGATTGTTCTTGAGGAAGCTGTTGTTGGGATGGCTGTGGTTGTTGTTGGATCAGCTGTGGCTGTTGTTTGATCAGCTCCGGGTTTTCTTGTTGCAGCTGTGGTTGTTGGATCAGTTGTGGTTGTTGTTGGGGAAGCTGTGGTTGTCATTGGATCAGCTGTGGTTGTTGTTGGGGGAGTTGTGCTTGTTTGGGCAGTTATGGCTGTTGAGAGGGCTGTGCTTGTTGTTGTGGTAGCTGTGCTTGTTGTTCGATCTGTTGTGGTTGTTGTTTGGGGAAGCTGTGGTTGTCATTGGATCAGTTGTTGATTTTGATGGGGCAGTTGTCGTGCTGGATGGCTGTGGTTGTTGTTGGATCTGCTGTGGTTGTTGTTTGAATCAGTTGTGGTGGTTGTTTGGGAAGCTGTGGTTGTCATTGGATCAGCTGTTGTTGATGATGGGACAGTTGTAGTTGTTGTTGGTGTAATTGTGCTTGTTTGGGCAGTTTGCTGTTGTCATAGCAGTTGTGGTTGTTGTTTGGTCAGTTGTGGTTGTTGTGATGGCTGCAGTTGTTGGTTGCTCAGTTGTGCTTGTTTGGGCAGTTGTTGTGGTTGCTGAGAGGGATGTGGTTGTTGGGGAAGCCGTTGTTGATGTTGCATCTGTGGTTGTTGTTTGGTCAGTTGTGGTTGTTGTTTTCTCAGTGGTGGTTGTTGTTGGGGAAGTTGTGCTTGCTTGGCTGTTGTTGTTTGGTCAATTGTAGTTGTTGACAGGGGTGTTGTTGTTGTTGGGGAAGCCATCGTTATTGTTGCTTCTGTGGTTGTTGTTTGGTCAGTTGTGGTTGTTGTTTGCTCAGTGGTGGTTGTTGTTGGGGGCAAGTTGTGCTTGCTTGGGCACTTGTTATTATGGCAGCTGTGGTTGTTGGGATGGCTGTGGTTGTGGCTGCAGTTGTTGTTTGGTCAGTTGTTGTTGCTGGGGCAGTTGTGCTTGTTTGGGCAGTTGTTGTTATTGTGGCAACTGTGGTTGTTGTTTGGTCAGTTGTTGTTGCTGATATGACTGTGGTTGTTGTTGGGGAAACTGTGGTTGATGTTGGGGAAGCTGTTGTTGCTGTTGCAGATGTGGTTGTTGTTGGATCAGCTGTGATAGTTGTTGGATTATCTGTGGTAGTTGTTGGGGAAGCTGTGGCTGTCATCGATGCAGTTGTGGTTGTTCTTGGGGGAACTGTGCTCGTTGTCACTGCGGCTGTGGTTGTTGTTGCAGCTGTGGTTGTTGTTGGATTAGCTGTGGGTTGTTGTTTCATCAGTTGTTGTTGCTCGGGCAGTTGTGCTTGCTTGGGTAGTTGTTGTTGTTGGGTAAACTGTGGTTGATGTTGGGGGAAGCTGTGGTTGTTGGCAGATGTGGTTGTCGTTGGATCAGCTGTGGTTGTTGACAAAGCTGTGGTTGTTGTTGGGGAAGCCGTGGTTGTTGTTGCATCCGTGGTTGTTGTTTGTTCAGTTGTGGTTGTTGTTTGCTCAGTGATGTTGTTGTTGGGGGAGTTGTGCTTGTTTGGGCGGTTGTTGTTGTTATGGCAGCTGTGGTTGTTGTTTGTTCAGTTGTGGTTGTTGTTGGGATGACTGTGGTTGTCTGGGCAGTTGTGGTTGGTTGTTCAGTTGTCGTTGTTGAGGTGGCCGTGGTTGAATCACCTGTGGTTGTTGTTGGGCTGGCTGTGGTTGTTGTTGGGGCAGCTGTGGTTGTTGTTTGGGCAGCTGTGGTTGTTGTTTGGCCAGTTGTTGAGGTAACCATGGTTGTTGTCGATGAAGCTGTAGTTGTTGTTGGATCAGCTGTAGTTGTTGTTGGATCAGTTGTGGTTGTCGTTTGGCCAGTTGTTGAGGAAGCTGTAGTTGTTGTTGGATCAGCTGTTGTCATCACAGCTGTGGTTGTCGTCGATGAAGCTGTAGTTGTTGTAGATCAGCTGTGGTTGTTGTTTGGCCAGTTGTGGTCATTATTTTGGTCAGTTGTGGTTGTCATTGGGATGGCTGTGGTTGTTGTTGAGGCAGTTGTTGTTGATTTGGCAGCTGTGGGTAGTTGTTGGTTGCATCTGTGGTTGTTGTTGGATCAGTTGTGGTTGTTGTTTGGTCAGTTGTGGGTTGTTGTTTGGTCAGTTGTGGTTGTTGTTGGGATGGCTGTGGTTGTTGTTTGAGCAGTTGTTGTTTGTTTTGGCAGGTGTGGTAGTTGTGGTTGCATCTGTGGTTGTTGTTGGATCAGCTGTGGTGTTTGTTTGGTCAGTTGTGGTTTGTTGTTGGGATGGCTGTGGTTGTTGTTTGAGCAGTTGTTGTTGTTGGGGAATGGCTGTGGTTGGTTATTTGCGGGCAGCTGTTGTTGTTTCGGCAGCTGTGGTAGTTGTTTGTTCAGTTGTGGTTGTTGTTGGGATGGCTGTGGTTGTTGTTTGGGCAGTTGTTATTGTTAGTGGCAGCTGTGGTAGTTGTTGTTGCATCTGTGGTTGTTGTTGGATCAGCTGTGGTTGTTGTTTGGGCAGTTGTGGTCATTGTTTGGTCAGTTGTGGTGTTGTTGGGATGGCTGTGGTTGTTGTTTGAGCAGTTGTTGTTGTTTTGGCAGGTGTGGTAGTTGTGGGTGCATCTGTGGTTGTTGTTGGATCAGCTGTGGTTGTTTGTTTGGTCAGTTGTGGTTGTTGTTGGGATGGCTGTGGTTGTTGTTTGAGCAGTGTGTTGTTGTTGGAATGGCATGTGGTTGTTGTTTGGGCAGCTGTTGTTGTTTGGGCAGCTGTGGTAGTTGTTTGGTCAGTTGTGGTTGTTGTTGGGATGGCTGTGGTTGTTGTTTGGGCAGTTGTTGTTGTTGTGGCAGATGTGGTTGTTGTTAGGGCAGCTGTTGTTGTTTTGGCAGCTGTGGTAGTTGTTGTTGCATCTGTGGTTGTTGTTGGATCAGCTGTGGTTGTTGTTTGGGCAGTTGTGGTCATTGTTTGGTCAGTTGTGGTTGTTGTTGGGATGGCTGTGGTTGTTGTTTGAGCAGTTGTTGTTGTTTTGGCAGCTGTGGTTGTTGTGGTTGCATCTATGGTTGTTGTTGGATCAGCTGTTGTTGTTGTGGCAGATGTGGTTGTTGTTTGGTCAGTTGTGGTTGTTGTTGGGTCAGCTGTGGTTGTTGTTTGGGCAGTTGTTGTGGCAGATGTGGTTGTTATTTGGCTAGTTGTCGTTGTTGAGGTGGCCGTGTTTGAATCACCTGTGGTCGTTGTTGGGCTGGCTGTGGTTCTTGTTGGGGCAGCTGTGGTTGTTGTTTGGCCAGTTGTTGAGGTAACCATGGTTGTTGTCGATGAAGCTGTAGTTGTTGGATCAGTTGTGGTTGTTGTTTGGCCAGTTGTTGAGGAAGCTGTAGTTTGTTGTTGGATCAGCTGTTGTCATCACAGCTGTGGTTGTAGTCGATGAAGCTGTAGTTGTTGTTAGATCAGCTGTGGTTGTTGTTTGGCCAGTTGTTGATGAAGCTGTAGTTGTTATTGGGTCAGTTGTAGTTGTTGCTGGGTGAATTGTTGTCATCACAGATGTGGTTGTAGTCAATGAAGCTGTAGTTGTTTGTTAGATCAGCTGTGGTTGTTGTTTGGCCAGTTGTTGAGGAAGCTGTGGTTGTTGTCGATGAAGCTGTAGTTGTTGTTGGATCAGCTGTGGTTGTTGTTTGGCCAGTTGTTGAGGAAGCTGTAGTTGTTGTTGGATCAGCTGTTGTCATCACAGCTGTGGTTGTAGTCGATGAAGCTGTAGTTGTTGTTAGATCAGCTGTGGTTGTTGTTTGGCCAGTTGTTGATGAAGCTGTAGTTGTTATTGGGTCAGTTTGTAGTTGTTGCTGGGTGAATTGTTGGTCGTCACAGATGTGGTTGTAGTCAATGAAGCTGTAGTTGTTGTTAGATCAGCTGTGGTTTGTTGTTTGGCCAGTTGTTGAGGAAGCTGTGGTTGTTGTCGATGAAGCTGTAGTTGTTGTTGGATCAGCTGTGGTTGTTGTTTGGCCAGTTGTTGAGGAAGCTGTGGTTGTTGTTGGCAAAGCTGTAGTTGTTGTTGGGTCAGCTGTGGTCGTCACAGCTGTGGTTGTTGTTGATGAAGCTGTAGTTGTTGTTGGATCAGCTGTGGTCGTCACAGCTGTGGTTGTTGTTGATGAAGCTGTAGTTGTTGGATCAGCTGTGGTTGTTGTTTGGCCAGTTGTTGAGGAGCTGTGGTTGTTGTCGATGAAGCTGTAGTTGTTGTTGGATCAGCTGTGGTTGTTGTTTGGGCCAGTTGTTGATGAAGCTGTAGTTGTTGGGGCAGTTGTAGTTGTCGTTGGGTCAGCTGTGGTCGTCACAGCTGTGGTTGTGTGGATGAAGCTGTAGTTGTTGATGGATCAGCTGTGGTTGTTGTTTGGCTAGTTGTTGAGGAAGCTGTGGTTGTTGTCAATGAAGATATAGTTGTTGTTTGGTCAGCTCTAGTTGTTGTTGATGCAGCTGTAGTTGTTGTTGGATCAGCTGTAGTTGTTGTTAGGTCAGTTGTTGTTGAGGAAGCTGTAGTTGTTGTTTGGATCAGCTGTTGTCGTCACATCTGTAGTTGTTGTCGATGAAGCTGTAGTTGTTGTTGAGGAAGCTGTAGTTGTTGTTGTGGCAGCAGTAGTTGTTGTTGGCCAGTTGTTGTTGAGGAAGCTGTGGTTGCTGTTGGCGAGGCTGTAGTTAATGTTGTATTCCTTCCAGTTTGTTGTAATTGTGGCTGCAGTTGTGGTCGTTGTTGGAGGTGCTGTGGTTGTGGTTTCGCTGTTGCAATAGGCTGTTTCACATCGGGAACAGTGGATCAGATTTACATTTTCAACTTTGTTATTTTTCCACTTTTAATACATTTAACTTTATGTTTGGAATTAATTATTTTAACTCACCAGTTAACAAAAGAAGGAGGACACAGATCTTGATCATCATTCTGGAAACAGTCTCTGTTGTTTGAAAACAATTGATTAGTTTTGCTAAAGAAACATTACTACAGTGTTTCTAATGGCAAACCCCCCCCAAGCATGACGCAGCGACGCTGCTTTAGTCCTTTCTCCACACAGTTTTGAGTGTTTTGGCTGCCAGACTTTCTTATCTTGCTCAGAAACCAAATTGACCTATTCTGCTGCTCTGTGCAGAGGTTTACACTGGGCAGTATATTATTATATTATTATCATCATCATTGTTAGTATTAATAATATATTATTGTTGTTATTATTGTTATTATTATTATTATTATTATTATACATGATGACGTACAAACATTCAACTATATGACCGAGGTGCAAAAAGTGCTAAAATTTAGAGTACCCAAAAATAAATGAACAATATACACCTTAGTAATTCCACAAATTAACATTAACAAAAAATATAATTACATAAGTCACACGAACAACCTTCGTCTGTGAACACAGTTCATCGCTGCTTCCACGCATGACAGCTGAAACTCCACCACACAAAGAGGAAACCATACATAATCCATAATCCAGAAATGTAGCCACTTTCTGTGGCCCGAGCTCGTTTAAGATGGACTGAGACGTCAAAGTGGAAAACTGTCCTGTGTCCTAGATTCAGTTAGGCCAATGTGCTCTGTCGAAACATGTCAGACAGCCTTGCTTTAATAGTTTAGTGACTGAGGTGGACATAAACTCTGACAAAATATCCACTTTCCCTCACAATCACGGTTCATGTGTGAACATAGATTTTCATTCCTGGTGTGTCTCATTACATCATTACAGTGTTTTAAGGTGATTTGGTTTTTTCATCCTCCTGAAAGATTGTTTTCATCAGACAGTGATGATGACATATTTTCAGGGATCAAAACCACATTCTGCACGTAAACCACCAGCATGGCTGCGTAGTCAAAGAGCATTTTGATGAGTTTCATCACATTTTGTTTCTATTTTACTTTTTACACAACAAACCAACTTTTGTAACCAAGGCTGTATTTCTGTTTAGCTTTACGATCATAATATTTTGTCATTTAATGTAAAAGCTATGAACTGTAATATTATTATTATTATAATGTTTAAGTTTTACATTCTTCATAAGACAGTGATAAAGCATGCATGACTATGGACACAATCAAAACAATAATTAATCATTTTGTAACTTCAGAATAAGTGACAACATATAATAATGATGTTAATAATAAAATATGATATTTTTAAAGCACTTACAGATTTTGCTGTGGTGTGAATTGTCTCTGCTGCTGATGCTCTCTGAATCCAGCTTCTTCGAATCCTTGATGGCAGCTTAGTGGCGTCCTTCAGTGAGAATACAGCAGCTTTTACAAAAGCACAAACGGTAATATGACATCAGAGTCGACAAAGACATAAATGAAATACAGGAATGTCTTTCAGCTTCAATTGAAGGTGTGGCCGATCATGTACTGTCTTTTTCATGTGCTGTGTATTTGTGCAGTACTTTTACTGAATCAAGGAACTTGTTGTGTAACATTCTTTTAGATGTGTTGATGGATTTAACATTTTTCCTGAGTGACATTTATTATTTGAAATCCATACGTCCTCCCATGTTTTGTATCATATTATGTGAATGTGCTATAGTCTGCAGTCCTGCACCTTCAGTTCCTGTTTTGATTTTAAGGTTTGAGCACCTCTGTAGTCTAGTTTAGAGTCAGTCAGGTCCTGCATGTTGAAAACTGATAACTTTATGAAGAAACATTTCACTGGACCTTTTAGATCAAATTTAGAACGTGAGCCATTTTTCATCTCAGCATGAAAATCCATCCTGTCCTCGTTCACATGCTACATCCGTGTTCTTAAAGTGAAGTTTTCTCATTAACTTTGGATGCTTGAACACAGAGAAGTGTGTGCAGTGGCTGACGTCTGTCCAACAACAGACTGAAAAACTCTTTCTGGGGCATCAGATCAGACTGTACAGCAGCAGCTCTCAGTCAGCGGCAGGGAGGACACACAGGACAACAAACTATGAT
>CM024796.1:3758145-3791637 GCA_014281875.1 Nibea albiflora | reverse complement strand
ACAAACACACAGACACAAACACACACACAGACACAGACACACACACACACACACACAAACACACACACACACAACACACACACAGACACACCACACTCTCACACACACACACACACACACACACACACACACACACACAAACACAAACACACAAACACAAAACACACACACACAAACACACACACAGACACAGACACACACACACAAACAACACACACAGACACACCACACACACACACACACACACAAACACACACACAGACACACACAACACACACACAAACACCACACACACACACAGCACAGACACACACACACACACACACACAAACACACACACAGACACACACACACACACAGACACACACACACACACAGACACACACACACACTTTGTGGTGTTGACTAATCTTATTTCAGATTCGACTAACATTTACTGCAGCTAGGCTAGCAGTTTCCCTTAGTTTGCAGTGTTTGTGCTAAGCTAAGCTAAGCTGTGTACTGACCGGTGGCAGCAGGCAGCAGCACGACGCACACACACACTGTTAACAACGACACAGCCGCCATGTTGGATCCACCTCACAGGCTCAAGTCCCTGAAGACGTCACACTGGAACACCGAGCGGCATCACGGGTCAGATGATCCAGGTCAAGACTGCAACACAGAGACCACATCAGACCAGACCAGACCAGACCAGATCAGACCAGACCAGACCAGACCAGACCAGACCAGATCAGATCAGATCAGACCAGACCAGACCAGATCAGATCAGATCAGACCAGACCAGACCACATCAGACCAGACCAGACCAGATCAGATCAGATCAGACCAGACCAGACCAGATCAGATCAGATCAGATCAGACCAGACCAGACCAGTCCAGTCCAGTCCAGTCCAGTCCAGACCAGATCAGATCAGACACGTAAACTTCATTTTATAGCAGGAAGTGACAAATGTGACATCATAGAGCTGAAACACATTCTGAACGTTGCTGTAACGTTAATCTAACATTCAGACACTGAGAGGTTTAATGTGATGACCTGAAGAACTGACCTGCTGTGACACAATTTTAACGTTTGTATAATGTTAATTTAACGTTATAGTAACGTTTTCAAACATTTGTGTTTGTGTTCTAATAATCTGATTGTGTTTCCATGGTAACCAGGTGAAATCAGTGTGTCTCTGTACACACAGTCAGAACCAGAAGTTCAAACGTGTTTCCTGTTCTGACCTCACAGTTCACCACGTGTATGAAACATATAAATATATAAATATATGTTTAATGTTTCAGATCCACCATGATGAACACGTGAAATATAAAAACTGCTTATTAGAAATGTTTTAAATAAAGTTACATTTAAAACTTCAAATCAAAATCTACTCAACACAAAACTACAAACACACGTTACACACACACACGTTACACACACGTTACACACACACACGTTACACACACGTTACACACACACACGTTACACACACGTTACACACACACACGTTACACACACACACGTTACACACACACACGTTACACACACACACGTTACACATACAAACACGTTACACACACGTTACACACACAAACACGTTACACACACGTTACACACACACACGTTACACACACGTTACACACACACACGTTACACACACACACGTTACACATACAAACACGTTACACACACGTTACACACACAAACACGTTACACACACGTTACACACACAAACACGTTACACAGACGTTACACACACAAACATGTTACACACACGTTACACACACAAACATGTTACACACACGTTACACACACAAACACGTTACACACACGTTACACACACAAACACGTTACACACACGTTACACACACAAACAGGTTACACAGACGTTACACACACAAACAGGTTACACACACGTTACACGCACAAACACGTTACACAGACGTTACACACACACACACGTTACACACACAAACACAGTAAATCTGTGTGAATCACTGACCTCATTATGATATAGAAATATATTATCATATTAAAGAGTTCGTGTGTGTGTGTGTGGTGTGTGTGTGTGACCTTCATGATCTGAGCACTTGACACACACACACACACACACACACACACACACACACACATAGTCTGTCAAATAAAGGCTTGGGCGCGCGCTGATCAGGTTATTGGTTATTGATCAGCTGACTGCAGGTAGTGACGGTTGAGGATTGAAGGGAGTGGCGCGCGCACACACACACACACACACACGTCAACGGTAACGGTGTGTGTGTGTTCATACCGGGGAGGAGGATGACTCCGGCCGTCTGCAGGAGGAGAGGAAGCAGCCTGTCTGTCTCCCTGTCTCTGTTCTGATGCGGCACGGTTCGGTTCGGTTCGGCTCGGCTCGGTCCGTTCTCTCCTCTTCAGGATGGATCCGGATCCGGTCTCAGGTTTCTTGAACAGAATCAGCAAATCCGCAGAAATGAAGCTGCGCTCCTAGTCTCTGCGACCAACATCCAGACTGTAAAGACCAAGACAGAGCATCACCAACCAGCTTCCGGATCAGACTTCAAAATAAGAGCAGAGAGGGCGGCGAAGCAGCTGGCAATGAAGCAGACACAGGAAGTGAAGTCAAAGACTGCAGACAGTCTGCGGGGACGTCACAGAGACTACGTCCAGGTTTTAGACAGTCTGCGGGGACGTCACAGAGACTACGTCCAGGTTTTAGACAGTCTGCGGGGACGTCACAGAGACTACGTCCAGGTTTTAGACAGTCTGCGGGGACGTCACAGAGACTACGTCCAGGTTTTAGACAATCTGCGGGGACGTCACAGAGACTACGTCCAGGTTTTAGACAATCTGTGGGGACGTCACAGAGACTACGTCCAGGTTTTAGACAATCTGCGGGGACGTCACAGAGACTACGTCCAGGTTTTAGACAGTCTGCGGCAGGTTTTAGACGGTCTGCGGTCACAGAGACTACGTCCAGGTCTTAGACAGTCTGCGGGGACGTCACAGAGACTACGTCCTGGTTTTAGACAGTCTGGAGTCTCAGAGACTACGTCCAGGTTTTAGACAGTCTGTGGGGACGTCACAGAGACTATTTCCAGGTCTTAGACAGTCTGCGGTCACAGAGACTACGTCCAGGTTTTAGACAGTCTGCGGGTACGTCACAGAGACTACGTCCAGGTCTTAGACAGTCTGCAGTCTCAGAGACTACGTCCAGGTCTTAGACAGTCTGCGGGGACGTCACAGAGACTACGTCCAGGTTTTAGACAGTCTGCAGTCTCAGAGACTACGTCCAGGTTTTAGACAGTCTGCAGTCTCAGAGACTACGTCCAGGTCTTAGACAGTCTGCAGTCTCAGAGACTACGTCCAGGTTTTAGACAGTCTGCGGGGACGTCACAGAGACTACGTCCAGGTTTTAGACAGTCTGCAGTCTCAGAGACTACGTCCAGGTTTTAGACAATCTGTGGGGACGTCACAGAGACTACGTCCAGGTTTTAGACAATCTGCGGGGACGTCACAGAGACTACGTCCAGGTTTTAGACAGTCTGCGGCAGGTTTTAGACGGTCTGCGGTCACAGAGACTACGTCCAGGTCTTAGACAGTCTGCGGGGACGTCACAGAGACTACGTCCAGGTTTTAGACAGTCTGCAGTCACAGAGACTACGTCCAGGTTTTAGACAGTATGCAGTCTCAGAGACTACGTCCTGGTTTTAGACAGTCTGGAGTCTCAGAGACTATGTCCAGGTTTTAGACAGTCTGCGGGGACATCACAGAGACTATTTCCAGGTCTTAGACAGTCTGCAGTCTCAGAGACTACGTCCAGGTCTTAGACAGTCTGCAGTCTCAGAGACTACGTCCAGGTTTTAGACAGTCTGCGGGGACGTCACAGAGACTATTTCCAGGTTTTAGACAGTCTGCAGTCTCAGAGACTACGTCCAGGTTTTAGACAGTCTGCAGTCTCAGAGACTACGTCCAGGTTTTAGACAGTCTGCAGTCTCAGAGACTACGTCCAGGTTTTAGACAGTCTGCGGGGACGTCACAGAGACTACGTCAGGTTTTAGACAGTCTGCAGTCTCAGAGACTACGTCCAGGTTTTAGACAGTCTGCAGTCTCAGAGACTACCTCAGGTTGTTTTCATGTGTTATTGTTGAACACCGCCATCTTGTGTCTGAACGCGTTATTTTCACACCTCTTACGTACAGCGTGGAGGGGGCGGCACCTTTGACGTCATCACGTTGGACGTCGCTGTGGACTCTGGATCTGTCCGTGCGGAGCCGCGGGGAAGTTTTCAGCGACGTGTTGCGGGTGTTTGTTGCGGTACGTGCAGTCAGTCGTGTGTGTGAAGAGCTTCCGTTTGAATTAGACTGCAGGACACACTAACTTTACAACGAGCTAACATGCTAATCTGTCAGTATGCAGCCAAACATCCAGTCAGTCACGCGCCGTGTGCAGCAGACTGTGCTAACATGTGGCATGTTAGCTTCATGACATGTAGCATTTAGCTTCATGACATGTAGCATGTTAGCTTCATGACATGTAGCATGTTAAGCTTCATGACATGTAGCATGTTAGCTTCATGACATGTAGCATGTTAGCTACAACGGAGCTAACGCAGCTAGCTGAGCTAACGTCAGGTGTTCTTTCTATTTATACCTGCAGATGTACGGGGTGCGCGTGCTCGTTCAGTGTGTGTCACATGCACTGCTTTTAATAAATAAATAGTTTAAAATTAAAGTAAAGTTCGGAAAACATCACAATGATAATAATAATAATAAATGAAATAACAAATTAATGAGTTATAAATTAAATGTTGGTGACGAGTTCCTATTGGCTGATGAGCAGCAGGGTTAAACCATTCCAAGCGCGGGGGTGTCCGGGGTGACTGTTTAACATGCTCAGCCTTTCATCAACTCCTGTCATCGTTCTTTCAGGTCAGAGATGGCTCTCACTCAGGTGTCCTCCAACAAGTGTGCAGGTGGTTTCCAGAAAGTTTTCGAACATGAAAGGTGAGCGCTCACACACACTCACACACACTCACACACCCCTGTGGATGTCTGAAGGTGTGTTCATGTGTGTTGCAGCACGGAGCTCAAGTGTAAGATGAAGTTTGCAGTCTACCTGCCCGCCGAAGGCCGAGACCGGCAAATGTCCTGTCATGTACTGGCTGTCAGGTGAGTGAACGTCCTGCTCTCCGATTGGTCGCTCAGCTGCTCGCTGTCATTTGTTGGGGACTATTTGGTGGATGAATCCTGAGATCCTCCTGAGCGACCTCTAGAACCTCCTAAAGATCCTTTAGAGCCTTAGCATTGACCACTCAACACTCCAACAGATGGCACAGACTGGATTAGTAACCACCAAAAGCTACTGAACAATCTTTTTACCTCCTCAGTGATTGTTAGGACCTCATGAAGAACCTTTAGAACCTCCTCTTTGACCATAGGACCTCATGAAGAACCTTTAGAACCTCCTCTTTGACCATAGGACCTCATGAAGAATGCTTAGAGCCTCCTCTTTGACCATAGGACCTCATGAAGAACGTTTGGAACCTCCTCTTTGACCATAGGACCTCATGAAGAACCTTTAGAGCCTCCTCTTTGACCATAGGACCTCACGAAGAACCTTTAGAGCCTCCTCTTTGACCATAGGACCTCATGAAGAACCTTTAGAGCCTCCTCTTTGACCATAGGACCTCATGAAGAACGTTTGGAACCATCCTCTTGACCATAGGACCTCATGAAGAACCTTTAGAACCTCCTCTTTGACCATAGGACCTCATGAAGAACCTTTAGAACCTCCTCTTTGACCATAGGACCTCATGAAGAACGTTTGGAACCTCCTCTTTGACCATAGGACCTCATGAAGAACCTTTAGAGCCTCCTCTTTGACCATAGGACCTCATGAAGAACCTTTAGAGCCTCCTCTTTGACCATAGGACCTCATGAAGAACCTTTAGAGCCTCCTCTTTGACCATAGGACCTCATGAAGAACGTTTGGAACCTCCTCTTTGACCATAGGACCTCATGAAGAACGTTTGGAACCTCCTCTTTGACCATAGGAACCTCATGAAGAACCTTTAGAACCTCCTCTTTGACCATAGGACCCTCATGAAGAACGCTTAGAACCTCCTCTTTGACCATAGGACCTCATGAAGAACCTTTAGAAGCCTCCTCTTTGACCACAGGACCTCATGAAGAACCTTTAGAGCCTCCTCTTTGACCATAGGACCTCATGAAGAACGTTGGAACCTCCTCTTTGACCATAGGACCTCATGAAGAACCTTTAGAGCCTCCTCTTTGACAATAGGACTCATGAAGAACCATTAGAAACCCCCTCTTGACCATAGGACCTCATGAAGAACGTTTAGAGCCTCCTCCTTTGACCATAGGGACCTCATGAAGAACGTTTAGAGCCTCCTCTTTGACCATAGGACCTCATGAAGAACGTTTAGAGCCTCCTCTTGCCATAGGACCTCATGAAGAACCTTTAGAACCTCCTCTTTGACCATAGGACCTCATGAAGAACGTTTGGAACCTCCTCTTTGATCATAGGACCTCATGAAGAACCTTTAGAGCCTCCTCTTTGACCATAGGACCTCATGAAGAACCTTTAGAGCCTCCTCTTTGACCATAGGACCTCATGAAGAAACGTTTTGGAACCTCCTCTTTGACCATAGGACCTCATGAAGAACCTTTAGAGCCTCCTCTTTGACCATATGACCTCATGAAGAACGTTTGGAAACCACCTCTTTGACCATAGGACCTCATGAAGAACCATTAGAACCCCCTATTTGACCATAGGACCTCATGAAGAACGTTTGGAACCCCCTCTTTGACCATAGGACCTCATTGAAGAACCTTGTAGAGCCTCCTCTTTGACCATAGGACCTCATGAAGAACCATTAGAACCCCCTATTTGACCATAGGACCTCATGAAGAACGTTGGAACCACCTCTTTGACCATAGGACCTCATGAAGAACCATTAGAACCCCCTATTTGACCATAGGACCTCATGAAGAACGTTTGGAACCCCCTCTTTGACCATAGGACCTCATGAAGAACCATTAGAACCCCCTCTTTGACCATAGGACCTCATGAAGAACGTTTGGAACCCCCTCTTTGACCATAGGACCTCATGAAGAACCTTTAGAGCCTCCTCTTTGACCATAGGACCTCACGAAGAACGTTTGGAACCTCCTCTTTGACCATAGGACCTCATGAAGAACGTTTGGAACCTCCTCTTTGACCATAGGACCTCATGAAGAACCTTTAGAGCCTCCTCTTTGACCATAGGACCTCATGAAGAACCTTTAGAGCCTCCTCTTTGACCATAGGACCTCATGAAGAACCATTAGAACCCCCTCTTTGACCATAGGACCTCATGAAGAACGTTTGGAACCTCCTCTTTGACCATAGGACCTCATGAAGAACCTTTAGAGCCTCCTCTTTGACCATAGGACCTCATGAAGAACCTTTAGAGCCTCCTCTTTGACCATAGGACCTCATGAAGAACCATTAGAACCCCCTCTTTGACCATAGGACCTCATGAAGAACGTTTGGAACCTCCTCTTTGACCATAGGACCTCATGAAGAACCTTTAGAGCCTCCTCTTGACCATAGGACCTCATGAAGAACCTTTAGAGCCTCCTCTTTGACCATAGGACCTCATGAAGAACGTTTGGAACCTCCTCTTTGACCATAGGACCTCATGAAGAACCTTTAGAGCCTCCTCTTTGACCATAGGACCTCATGAAGAACGTTTGGAACCTCCTCTTTGACCATAGGACCTCATGAAGAACCTTTAGAGCCTCCTCTTTGACAATAGGACCTCATGAAGAACCTTTAGAGCCTCCTCTTTGACCATAGGACCTCATGAAGAACGTTTGGAACCTCCTCTTTGACCATAGGACCTCATGAAGAACCTTTAGAGCCTCCTCTTTGACCATAGGACCTCATGAAGAACCTTTAGAGCCATGAACACGACATATTTTTGAATGTTTTTTTGATTGGTTGTTTGTTCCCGTGCAGGCCTGACGTGTACGGAGCAGAACTTCATCACTAAGGCTGGAAGTCAGCTTCCTGCTGCAGAACACGGCATCATCATCGTGGCTCCAGACACCAGCCCACGTATGACACACACACGTGCACGCACACATGCACTGACACGCCTCCGTTCAAAGCTCCGAGCTGACTGTCTGGTTTCCCATCATGCATCAGGAGGCTGTAACATGAGGGCGAGGACGAGAGCTGGGACTTTGGCACCGGGGCTGGTTTCTACGTGGACGCCACAGAGGAGCCGTGGAAGAACAACTACCGCATGTACTCGTACGTCACCGAGGAGGTGCGTTTGATTCCTTCACCTGGACACCACGGCCGTGTTTAAAGTTAACAAGCATTAACAATGACCTCCGTCTCTCCGTCAGCTCCCCAAACTGATCAATGCCAACTTCCCCACCGACCCAGACAGGATGTCCATCAGCGGGCACTCCATGGGCGGCCACGGGGCGCTCATCTGTGCCCTGAAGAACCCTGGGAAATATAAGGTAACCATGGTGATGATGGTGGTGGTGGTGGTGGTGGTGTTGACGTGTCCTTGTGTCTCTGCAGGCTGTCTCCGCGTTTGCTCCCATCTGTAACCCGGTCCAGTGTCCGTGGGGACAGAAGGCGTTCTCAGGATATCTCGGCTCCGATAAGTCCACGTGGGAGGTCAGTCCACCGCAGAGGATCATGGTCCTGATGAAGAGCTTTCTGATGGGTCACATCACTTGTTCAGGCGTCACAGACTGAACTCGTCTTCGTCTCTTTCAGGTGTACGATGCCACCCGTGTTGGCAGCGTCTTACTCCGGTCCTCAGCTCGACATCCTCATCGATCAGGGCCGTGACGACCAGTTCCTGTCAGCCAGCCAGCTGCTGCCCGACAACCTGATCGCCGTCTGCTCCGAGAAGAAGATCCCCGTCATCTTCAGGCTGCAGCCGGTCAGTTCCTGTGCAGTCCATCAAAATAAAAGCACAACTAAAGCTCAGTCTCAACAGGTAGTCTCAGAGATTAGTCTGAACAGGTAGTCTCAGAGATTAGTCTCAGAGATTAGTCTGAACAGGTAGTCTCAGAGATTAGTCTGAACAGGTAGTCTCAGAGATTAGTCTGAACAGGTAGAGTCTCAGAGATTAGTCTCAGAGATTAGTCTGAACAGGTAGTCTCAGAGATTAGTCTCAGAGATTAGTCTCAAAGTTCACAGTCTGAACAGGTAGAGTCTCAGAGATTAGTCTCAGAGATTAGTCTCAGAGATTAGTCTGAACAGGTAGAGTCTCAGAGATTAGTCTCAGAGATTAGTCTCAGAGATTAGTCTGAACAGGTAGAGTCTCAGAGATTAGTCTCAGATATTAGTCTCAGAGATTAGTCTGAACAGGTAGAGTCTCAGAGATTAGTCTGAACAGGTAGTCTCAGAGATTAGTCTCAGAGATTAGTCTCAGAGATTAGTCTGAACAGGTAGAGTCTCAGAGATTAGTCTCAGAGATTAGTCTGAACAGGTAGAGTCTCAGAGATTAGTCTCAGAGATTAGTCTCAGAGATTAGTCTGAACAGGTAGAGTCTCAGAGATTAGTCTCAGAGATTAGTCTGAACAGGTAGAGTCTCAGAGATTAGTCTGAACAGGTAGAGTCTCAGAGATTAGTCTCAGAGATTAGTCTGAACAGGTAGAGTCTCAGAGATTAGTCTCAGAGATTAGTCTCAGAGATTAGTCTGAACAGGTAGAGTCTCAGAGATTAGTCTCAGAGATTAGTCTGAACAGGTAGAGTCTCAGAGATTAGTCTCAGAGATTAGTCTCAGAGATTAGTCTCAGAGATTAGTCTGAACAGGTAGAGTCTCAGAGATTAGTCTCAGAGATTAGTCTGAACAGGTAGAGTCTCAGAGATTAGTCTCAGAGATTAGTCTGATCTTGTGTTTCCTCCTGCAGGGTTTCGACCACAGCTACTTCTTCATCTACTCCTTCATGAGCGATCACATCAAGCATCACGCCAAGTTCCTGAACGCCTGAAGCGGTTTGAGTTTGCGACGTGCTGCCATCAGTCCAAACCTTCAAGATCCAAATGACTCAATCTGACAGCTTCAAGTGTTCGAGCCTTCAGCTTAACAAGAAGCTTTTATTTTGTAGGGTGAGTCGTGGTTTTCATGGCTCATGGTGGACGCTGTGTTTTTCACAATAAAATCCTGTCCTTCATTTTGGTGTTTTTTGTTGATGAGCACTGAAACACTGTCACTTCATATTAAAGAACTTCAACAGGTTAAGACCTGCTCAGTGCTGCTTCACGTCCAGCAGCTCTCTGCAGTCACATGAAGGACATGAACTCTGTTGTTCTGCAAACTTCTGAAAATATTGAATGCACAAAGACTCCAGACACCTGTCTGAAGCTCCCACAGGTGAACGGGCTCACTGGTAACAGGTGTGTGAGCTGAGGTTCACCACTCAGAACCACAGTCCGTCATACGTGACGGACCTTCAACATCTCAACATCTCCAAATGAAGTTCAGACCACTAAAGAGAGAAAGAACACACACTCCTCTGGACCAGAACATGAGACCAACTGACGAGTCCTTCAGGTCAGGACACTCGAGCAGCGTCTGTGCTGGTTTACAGGTGTGTTAGTGTCCGTGGCACTGTCACCAGCTGGTGATGACACATGGACGCAGATCTGATGACGCGAACACAAAGTCGATGATGGAGCTGCACCTCAGGGTGCTTTGGTCCACATGAAAGCTCATACACGGTGTTTGTTATGGCCAGGATACCACGTCAGTCCCCCAGCAGGTCACCAGGTGGACTCCTTTCCAGGAGCAGGCCAGGTGCAACAGCCAGAACCTCCCGTGGTGCTCAGCCGACCCGCCTGGTGCCTCTCATGCTGGGAAACTCCTTAAAGGACAGAGTCCAGCCGCTGTCCAGGAAGAGATTATTATTTTACATGCATTTTAACGCAGGTCCTCACCTTTGGACAGTTTGTCTGTCCTTCCACACCGAGAGTTCTCTCCTAACCGCTGCTTCTTCAGTTCTGATCCACCAGGCCTGAAGGCTTCCTTCAGCTTTGATTATTTAACACGTGTCCAAGAGACACAGGGCCCGTCCTCAGAGACAGGGCCCGTCCTCAGAGACAGGGCCCGTCCTCAGACACAGGGCCCGTCCTCAGACACAGGGCCCGTCCTCAGAGACAGGGCCCGTCCTCAGAGACATCACCTTCACTGCACACACAGGTCTGACAGGAGGTCATCAGCTCACAGCTCAGCTCATTGTCACACACGTTTGATGGCTGCTCTGGACCTCAGTGTCCTCTCAGATAAACATGAATGAGTTTGACTGAACTGTCCTTTAATGAGACTCAGTAATCATCACAGTAACAGTCCACATACAGATTAATGTGCAAGACACATCAAGACACATCAAGACACATCAAAACACATCAAAATACATGAAAATTAGTTTGAATACAAATTCATTAATAAACTTAATGTGAAGCAGTTTTATGTAATAGTACTAATAAACTCAGTGTGCCTGTGTAACCTGATTTATTCACTCAATATTAATTAGTACTACTTAGTATTACATAAATACATAGTACTACTTAGTATTACATAAATACATAGTACTACTTAGTATTACATAAATACATAGTACTACTTGTTGTCTCATTTATGGTAAATCATTCAAACGTGGAAATGAACAGACAGAGCTGTGTGTGTGTGTGTGTGTGTGTGTGTGTGTGTGTGTGTGTGTGTGTGTGTGTGTGTGTGTGTGTGTGTCTACAGCATGTTGGCCTCACACGAGTCCGGCTGCAGGATCTGCAGAGTCACAATGTGTCTGATAGCTTTTCTGAACCAGGGGTAGAAGAAGGCGTAGATGACAGGGTTCAGGCAGGAGTTAAAGTACATGAGGAAGCTCATCAAGGCCTCCGTTGGAGAACCGTACAGGATGTCGGTGCCCGTCAGAGACAGGCAGTAATACGGAGAGTAACACAGCAGAAACACAGCAACAAGAACACCGAGCGTCCTGGCTGCCTTCAGCTCAGACTTCTTTGTCAGAGTCACTGACAGCTGGAGTTTAACGGCTGTAACATGAGAGCGCATGGCACGAGCGTGAGACGCCGCCACCACAAACACTCGCAAATACAGAATTACAATGATAGAAATGGGAATAACAAAGGCCACAGCAAGGTCCAGATCTCCTGCAACGCCAACCAGACACTCTCCGTAGCAGGAATTATACCTGCCCGGCTGTTTGAGGTGATGATATAAGAGGAGCACGCTGTAGATAACAGAGCACATCCAGCACAGACACACAGCAAAGGTTACTGTCCTTCCAGTCACCCTGCTGGGGTAATGCAGAGGATCACAGATGGCCACATAGCGGTCGATTGATATGAGCACCATGCTGCCCACGGACGCAGAGATGAGGATTACAGGAAGGAAAAAATACAGAGCGCACATCAGGTCACCCAAAACCCAACAGGTGAGCGCCATGAGGACTTCAACTGGTATCACCAGGAGGCCCACAAAGAAGTCTGAGACAGCCAGAGAGAGGAGCAGGAGGTTGGTGGGTGAGTGGAGCTGCCTGCAAAGGAGAGATCATCACAAATGTTACGATGGAGAGTGTGTGTGATAAAAGCAGTAAACACACTCAAAGCATGAAGATCAGCTCCTGTAAACCTGACAACAACCACAGGAAGTGATGTCAGCGAGGTTACACACACACGACAAGCTGCGAAATCATCCTGAACACGTTTGAATCAAAGTGACTGAGCCTGGTTTGATCAGAGTAAATGAAGCTGAGAGGATTGTCTGTGCCTGAAGTGGGAGATGGAGATGATGACCAGCAGGTTGAGAGTGGCAGTGAGCACCGAGATGAAGAACAGCAGGATGTAAAGGAGCAGAGTCCCAGACTGAGGAGGCTTCGGCCTCCTGCAGGAGGTGTTGAGGAGTTGTGGAAAGCAAAGTTCAGCTTCTTCCATCGTCAAAGAGAAGCTGCTGAGCTCAAAGATCTCTGAGGGTCACACACTTCATTTATCTCTGCTCCTCCTCCCTCAAACCCGAAGGGAAGCTCGTAATCAGTGTGTGACGCTCATTTACACACACACACACACACACACACACACACACACACACACACACACACACACACACACACACACACACACACACACACACTCTCTCTCTTATCAGGATCAAAGGTGAAAGATCAAAGCAAAGTGTTTGTTTGTTTGCAGTGATCGTCCAGGAGACGTCCAGCAGGAGACGTCCAGCAGGAGACGTCCAGCAGGAGACGTCCAGGAGGAGACGTCCAGGAGGAGACGTCCAGCAGGAGACGTCCAGCAGGAGACGTCCAGCAGGAGACGTCCAGGAGGACGAGAAGACGTCCAGGAGGAGACGTCCAGCAGGAGACGTCCAGCAGGTGACGTCCAGGAGGAGACGTCCAGCAGGAGACGTCCAGGAGGACGAGGAGACGTCCAGGGGGACGAGGAGGAGACGTCCAGCAGGAGACGTCCAGAGCCAGGAGACGTCCAGGAGGACGAGGAGACGTCCAGGAGGACGAGGAGGAGACGTCCAGCAGGAGACGTCCAGGAGGACGAGGAGACGTCCAGGAGGACGAGGTGACATCCAGCAGGAGACGTCCAGGAGGACGAGGAGACGTCCAGGAGGACGAGGAGGAGACGTCCAGCAGGAGACGTCCAGGAGGACGAGGTGACGTCCAGGAGGACGAGGTGACATCCAGCAGGAGACGTCCAGGAGGACAAGGAGACGTCCAGCAGGAGACGTCCAGCAGGAGACGTCCAGCAGGAGACGTCCAGGAGGAGACGTCCAGGAGGAGACGTCCAGCAGGAGACGTCCAGCAGGAGACGTCCAGCAGGAGACGTCCAGGAGGACGAGAAGACGTCCAGGAGGAGACGTCCAGCAGGAGACGTCCAGCAGGTGACGTCCAGGAGGAGACGTCCAGCAGGAGACGTCCAGGAGGACGAGGAGACGTCCAGGGGGACGAGGAGGAGACGTCCAGCAGGAGACGTCCAGCAGGAGACGTCCAGGAGGACGAGGAGACGTCCAGGAGGACGAGGAGGAGACGTCCAGCAGGAGACGTCCAGGAGGACGAGGAGACGTCCAGGAGGACGAGGTGACATCCAGCAGGAGACGTCCAGGAGGACGAGGAGACGTCCAGGAGGACGAGGAGGAGACGTCCAGCAGGAGACGTCCAGGAGGACGAGGTGACGTCCAGGAGGACGAGGTGACATCCAGCAGGAGACGTCCAGGAGGACAAGGAGACGTCCAGCAGGAGACGTCCAGGAGGACGAGGAGACGTCCAGGAGGACGAGGAGACGTCCAGCAGGAGACGTCCAGCAGGAGACATCCAGGAGGACGAGGAGACGTCCAGGAGGAGACGTCCAGCAGGAGACGTCCAGGAGGACGAGGAGACGTCCAGGAGGACGAGGTGACATCCAGCAGAAGACGTCCAGGAGGACGAGGAGACGTCCAGGAGGAGACGTCCAGCAGGAGACGTCCAGCAGGAGACGTCCAGGAGGAGACGTCCAGCAGGAGACGTCCAGCAGGTGACGTCCAGGAGGAGACGTCCAGCAGGAGACGTCCAGGAGGACGAGGAGACGTCCAGGGGGACGAGGAGGAGACGTCCAGCAGGAGACGTCCAGCAGGAGACGTCCAGCAGGAGACGTCCAGGAGGACGAGGAGACGTCCAGGAGGACGAGGAGGAGACGTCCAGCAGGAGACGTCCAGGAGGACGAGGAGACGTCCAGGAGGACGAGGTGACATCCAGCAGGAGACGTCCAGGAGGACGAGGAGACGTCCAGGAGGACGAGGAGGAGACGTCCAGCAGGAGACGTCCAGGAGGACGAGGTGACGTCCAGGAGGACGAGGAGACGTCCAGCAGGAGACGTCCAGGAGGACGAGGAGACGTCCAGGAGGAGACGTCCAGGAGGACGAGGAGACGTCCAGGAGGACGAGGAGACGTCCAGCAGGAGACGTCCAGCAGGAGACGTCCAGGAGGACGAGGAGACGTCCAGGAGGAGACGTCCAGCAGGAGACGTCCAGCAGGAGACGTCCAGGAGGAGACGTCCAGCAGGAGACGTCCAGGAGGACGAGGAAATGTCCAGCAGGAGACGTCCAGGAGGACGAGGAGACGTCCAGGAGGACGAGGAGGAGACGTCCAGCAGGAGACGTCCAGCAGGAGACGTCCAGAAGGACGAGGAGACGTCCAGGAGGACGAGGTGACATCCAGCAGGAGACGTCCAGGAGGACGAGGGAGACGTCCAGCAGGAGACGTCCAGGAGGACGAGGAGACGTCCAGGAGGAGACGTCCAGGAGGACGAGGAGACGTCAAGGAGGACGAGGAGGAGAAAGTCCAGCAGGAGACGTCCAGCAGGAGACGTCCAGCAGGAGACCGTCCAGGAGGACGAGGAGACGTCCAGGAGGACGAGGTGACATCCAGCAGGAGAGGAGGAGACGTCCAGGAGGACGAGGAAATGTCCAGCAGGAGACGTCCAGGAGGACGAGGAGACGTCCAGGAGGACGAGGAGGAGACGTCCAGCAGGAGACGTCCAGCAGGAGACGTCCAGCAGGAGACGTCCAGGAGGACGAGGTGGAGACATTCAGCAGGGTGAGAGGAGGAGACGTCCAGGAGGACGAGGAGGAGACATCCAGCAGGGTGAGAGGAGGAGACGTCCAGGAGGACGAGGAGACGTCCAGCAGGAGACGTCCAGGAGGACGAGGAGACGTCCAGCAGGAGACGTCCAGGAGGACGAGGAGACGTCCAGGAGGACGAGGTGACATCCAGCAGGAGACGTCCAGGAGGACGAGGAGACGTCCAGGAGGACGAGGAGGAGACGTCCAGGAGGACGAGGAAATGTCCAGCAGGAGACGTCCAGGAGGACGAGGAGACGTCCAGGAGGACAAGGAGAAGTCCAGCAGGAGACGTCCAGGAGGACGAGGAGACGTCCAGGAGGACGAGGTGACATCCAGCAGGAGACGTCCAGGAGGACGAGGAGACGTCCAGGAGGACGAGGTGACATCCAGCAGGAGACGTCCAGGAGGACGAGGAGACGTCCAGCAGGAGACGTCCAGGAGGACGAGGAGACGTCCAGGAGGAGACGTCCAGGAGGACGAGGAGACGTCCAGGAGGACGAGGAGGAGACGTCCAGCAGGAGACGTCCAGGAGGACGAGGTGACGTCCAGGAGGACGAGGTGACATCCAGCAGGAGACGTCCAGGAGGACAAGGAGACGTCCAGCAGGAGACGTCCAGGAGGACGAGGAGACGTCCAGGAGGACGAGGAGACGTCCAGCAGGAGACGTCCAGCAGGAGACGTCCAGGAGGACGAGGAGACGTCCAGGAGGAGACGTCCAGCAGGAGACGTCCAGCAGGAGACGTCCAGGAGGAGACGTCCAGCAGGAGACGTCCAGGAGGACGAGGAGACGTCCAGGAGGACGAGGTGACATCCAGCAGAAGACGTCCAGGAGGACGAGGAGACGTCCAGGAGGACGAGGAGGAGACGTCCAGCAGGAGACGTCCAGCAGGAGACGTCCAGCAGGAGACGTCCAGGAGGACGAGGAGACGTCCAGGAGGACGAGGTGACATCCAGCAGGAGAGGAGGAGACGTCCAGGAGGACGAGGAAATGTCCAGCAGGAGACGTCCAGGAGGACGAGGAGACGTCCAGGAGGACGAGGAGGAGACGTCCAGCAGGATACGTCCAGCAGGAGACGTCCAGGAGGACGAGGTGGAGACATTCAGCAGGGTGAGAGGAGGAGACGTCCAGGAGGACGAGGAGACGTCCAGCAGGAGACGTCCAGGAGGACGAGGAGACGTCCAGGAGGACGAGGTGACATCCAGCAGGAGACGTCCAGGAGGACGAGGAGACGTCCAGGAGGACGAGGAAATGTCCAGCAGGAGACGTCCAGGAGGACGAGGAGACGTCCAGGAGGACAAGGAGAAGTCCAGCAGGAGACGTCCAGGAGGACGAGGGAGACGTCCAGGAGGACGAGGTGACATCCAGCAGGAGACGTCCAGGAGGACGAGGAGACGTCCAGGAGGACGAGGTGACATCCAGCAGGAGACGTCCAGGAGGACGAGGAGACGTCCAGCAGGAGACGTCCAGGAGGACGAGGAGACGTCCAGGAGGACGAGGAGACGTCCAGGAGGAGACGTCCAGGAGGACGAGGAGACGTCCAGCAGGAGACGTCCAGGAGGACGAGGAGACGTCCAGGAGGACGAGGTGACATCCAGCAGGAGACGTCCAGGAGGACGAGGAGACGTCCAGGAGGACGAGGAGGAGACGTCCAGGAGGACGAGGAAATGTCCAGCAGGAGACGTCCAGGAGGACGAGGAGACGTCCAGGAGGACAAGGAGAAGTCCAGCAGGAGACGTCCAGGAGGACGAGGAGACGTCCAGGAGGACGAGGGGTGACATCCAGCAGGAGACGTCCAGGAGGACGAGGAGACGTCCAGGAGGACGAGGGTGACATCCAGCAGGAGACGTCCAGGAGGACGAGGAGACGTCCAGCAGGAGACGTCCAGGAGACGAGGAGCGTCAGGAGACGTCCAGGAGGACGAGGAGACGTCCAGGAGGAGGAGACGTCCAGAGGAGGCCGAGGAGACGTCCAGGAGGACGAGTTTTTGATGATAAAATGTGGGTTGATATTTAAAATGGCATTAAGTGATGGAGTGCTGCATCACATGACCTGACCTCCATCATCACCTGATCTAAACCCAGCTGACGTAGTTTAGGAGGAGGTGGACTGCAGAATGAAGGAGCAAGAACTTCTTCAAGAGTCTGAGAAAACTGTGATGACCTCTGAAGCTGACTGAGTCTGAGCTGTGACCACATTCATCATCATGACTCCTCCCTGTGTGGACAGTCCTCACCTGCCTCGCACCCTCACATAGACCGGCACGTGGTCTGCGACAGACCGGCACGTGGTCTGCGACAGACCGGAACGTGGTCTGCGACAGACCGGAACGTCAGACCGGAACGACAGACCGGAACGTGGTCTGTGACAGGCCAAAACGACAGACCGGAACGTGGTCTGCGACAGACCGGAACGTGGTCTGGGACAGACCAGAACGACAGACCGGAACGTGGTCTGTGACAGGCCGGAACGAGGTCTGCGACAGACCGGAACGACAGACCGGCACGTGGTCTACGACAGACCGGCACGTGGTCTGGGACAGACCGGAACGACAGACCGGAACGTGGTCTGTGACAGACCGGAACGTGGTCTGTGACAGACCGGAACGTGGTCTGGGACAGGACCGGAACGACAGACCGGAACGTGGTCTGACAGACCGGAACGACAGACCGGAACGTGGTCTGTGACAGACCGGAACGTGGTCTGGGACAGACCGGAACGACAGACCGGAACGTGGTCTGTGACAGGCCGGAACGAGGTCTGCGACAGACCGGAACGTGGTCTGTGACAGACCGGAACGTGGTCTGGGACAGACCGGAACGACAGACCGGAACGTGGTCTGTGACAGACCGGAACGACAGAGCGGCACGTGGTCTGGGACAGAACGGAACGAGGTCTGCGACAGACCGGAACGAGGTCTGCGACAGACCAGAACGAGGTCTGCGACAGACCGGAACGACAGACCGGAACGCGGTCTGCGAATGACCGGAACGCGGTCTGCGACAGACCGGAACGCGGTCTGCGACAGACCGGAACGCGGTCTGCGACAGACCGGAACGACAGAGCGGCACGTGGTCTATGACAGACCGGCACGCGGTCTGGGACAGACCGGAACGAGGTCTGTGACAGACCGGAACGACAGACCGGAACGCGGTCTGCGAATGACCGGAACGCGGTCTGCGACAGACCGGAACGAGGTCTGCGACAGACCGGAACGACAGACCGGCACGTGGTCTACGACAGACCGGCACGCGGTCTGCGACAGACCGGAACGACAGACCGGCACGTGGTCTACGACAGACCGGCACGTGGTCTACGACAGACCGGAACGACAGACCGGAACGTGGTCTATGACAGACCAGAACGACAGACCAGAACGCGGTCTGCGACAGACTGGAACGGCAGACCGGCACGTGGTCTATGACAGACCGGCACGTGGTCTATGACAGACCGGAACGACAGACCGGAACGTGGTCTACGACAGACCGGAACGAGGTCTGTGACAGACCGGAACGAGGTCTGTGACAGACCGGAACGCGGTCTGTGACAGACCGGAACGACAGACCGGCACGTGGTCCACGACAGACCGGCACGTGGTCTATGACAGACCGGAACGACAGACCGGAACGTGGTCTATGACAGACCAGAACGACAGACCGGAACGCGGTCTGCGACAGACTGGAATGACAGACCGGCACGTGGTCTATGACAGACCAGGTCAGAGTAGAGGAGTGAGGAGTCGGTAAACAGCACTACAGTCAAAGATCAATAGAAAGGTTTATAAAATTTACACTTGACTCAGATTTCAGTAAGAATGAGATTTAATTATTGACACACTTACCTGGGACCTTAGGAGCATTTTCAAGGACTCACCTCACCTCATAGCACAGGTGTGGATAGCACAGGTGTGGATAGCACAGGTGTGGATAGCACAGGTGTGAAGAGGATTCACCTCGACATCCTGAACGTTCAAACTGAAAAACTTTATTTAAACTGACAGTAAATAAACTTTATTTAAATAATTTGTTTCCACAGAGAGAATCACTGTTACATTTAAATTATTCATATTCAGAGATTTGTGTGTTTGTGTGTGAAGTAACTAGATTACAGTGGAGGAAAGTAACTGAGTAGATTTGCCTCAGGTTTATTCACGTGACTGAAGACGCTTCGCTAGTTCAAATATTTTCAGAAATAAACGTAATAATATATTTAATAAAGGATTCATGAAGACCTGCAGCTCTTAATGTCGTCACCCATTTATCTAATAAACTGCAATACTACATGCAGCTGACACGTATGATACTTCATGTGATACTTCTTATAATACTTCATGTGATACTTCATGTGATACTTCATGTGATACTTCATGTGATACTTCATGTGATACTTCATGTGATACTTCTTATACTTCATGTAATACTTCATGTGATACTTCATGTGATACTTCATGTAATACTTCATGTGATACTTCATGTGATACTTCATGTGATACTTCATCTCAATAACAGCAGATGAATGCTGAGATATTTTTGTTGCCATGACAACACTCTTTAATTTTTATAACAACAAAGAAGATTTATGGTTCAGTTTTAATCACATTTACTTTGAAATATTCCCTTTGATCATAATCATGATGACGATGATGAATCAGCTGCTTTTATTTTCAAGGTACGGGTTCGTTGTTAATACGTTGTCAGTACGTTTTTTTTATTGACTCTTTCTATGAAGGGAAATTATATATATGATATAGTGTTATAACAGGAAGTGACATCATCGTCTACACACTTTAATACATTTATAATAAACATATCTGCCATGGACAAGTGTCACATTCACACCTACAGTTCACCTGTTCAGGTGTTTGGAGGAACCCGGAGAACCCGGAGAACCCGGAGATAACAAACACAAGGAGAACAGCTGAGGTTCAAAGCAGGAACCTTCAAATACACTTGAAGATCAGATGTCATCACATTCTGACATCATAAATTAAAAGTGTGAACAATAATCACAGAAATATTAAAGTTTCTAACACATGGCGTCATGTCTGTTATAAGAACAGGACCAGAACTTTGTTTGGACTCTGAGGTCACGACACAAACTCAGCCTGAAGGAGAGAACAAACAGCTGACACAGTCAGCGGCTCAGGTGTTCACACACCTGTCTCATCTACAGCATGTTGGCCTCACACGAGTCCGGCTGCAGGATCTGAAGCGTCATGATGAGTCTGACAGACTTCCTGAACCAGGGGTAGAAGAGGGCGTAGATGACGGGGTTCAGACACGAGTTAAAGTAGAACAGACAGATCACGAAGGCCACGGACGAGGTGTCGAGCGCCGTGTCCTGACCCGTGACAGTGACGAAGCAGAACGGACAAAGACAAACAAGGAAGGAGGCGACGACGAGGCCGAGGTTTCTTGCCGCTTTCAGCTCGGACCGCTTCACGGCGACCGAACGCTGGACAGTGTGGAGGCGCACGGCACGAGCCTGCGACCACAGCGACCACAAACACTCTGAGATACAGAACCACGATGACGGCGACCGGACTGATGAAGGTCAACACGACGTCAAACACTCCCGCAACATAAGGAATGACCGCCACGCACTGCCCGGAGCAGGAGTGATACCGGCCGGGCTGGCTGAGGTTCTCCTTCAGCATGGCAGTCTGACAGATCACAGAGCAGCTCCAACACACACACACACACACTTTAACACGCCGCTTTGTCACTCTGACTGGGGGTAACGAAGAGGCTCGCAGATCGCCACGTAACGGTCACGGAGATCAGCACCATGTTCCCCACCGAGGCCGACGTGATGACGTACGCCACGTACTGATACACGACGCACATGATGTCACCCAACAGCCAGCAGCCGTCGATGGAGAGCGCCTGGAAGAACATCAGGACACCGACGAAGAAGTCGGAGATGGCCAGAGAGAGAGGAGGAGGAGGTTGGTGGTGGAGTGGAGCTGCCTGCAGGAGGAAGGAGGAGACACGCAGTTACAACAGATACAAGGAGGAGACATGAAGCTGAAGCTGAGAGGATTGTCTGTGCCTGAAGTGGGAGATGGAGATGATGACCAGCAGGTTGAGAGTGGCAGTGAGCACCGAGATGAAGAACAGCAGGATGTAAAGGAGCAGAGTCCCAGACTGAGGAGGCTTCGGCCTCCTGCAGGAGGTGTTGAGGAGTTGTGGAAAGCAAAGTTCAGCTTCTTCCATCGTCAAAGAGAAGCTGCTGAGCTCAAAGATCTCTGAGGGTCACACACTTCATTTATCTCTGCTCCTCCTCCCTCAGTCAGACTCCTCGTTGCATAGCAACACCAAACACCTCCTCATTGAACATGTCATCATCTTTTCTCCAACATGGCCTCCGTCTTTCAGTGAGTCACTGATACCGGCCTGCTGACCACGACTCCTCGAGCCGACAGACTCCGTCAGAGTTCTTTAAAACACTCTGGAGCTCGCTGACATCAGAAGGAACGTGTTCGTGTCAGTTGGTCTTCAGAGTCCGAGCGAGATCCGAGGTGCGGTCACAGACAGAACAGACTCCATTAGCAGATGTTTGTGATTAAATGTAAATCCTCACCTTCTCCACCAGGTCCTCCTGAGATGGACCTGCACTCCCCAGTGAAGGATCAGTGAAGGATCAGTGAAGATCGTGGTCCATGCTGGGAGCTCCATCCTGAAGCAGACGTATCACATGAGAGGAACACTGAGTCCTCAGCTGTTCACACAGAAACCAGAACACCATCCAGGTCAAACTGGGTCAGAGTCCAGTACGGCAGGCATGCTACCATGTACCCAGAACGGACAGTCATTGAAGTCATGAGTGGAGCGGTCCTGTTGTCACTGAGTCTGAAGCATGGATCACATCACTTCACATCAAGCCAATGACGACTACTGAAATACGTCACTGCCTTGGACCTCTGCGAGGGACACATGGAGAGCTAGACCTGGATCTTCTCTACATCCAGGCCTCCTTCAGGTGGAGGAGGTGAAGTCTGGCCTCAGCCAGGCAAAGTTATCCATCCTAAGGGCGCCGTTTAGCTCAGCTGGTAGAGCAGCCGCCCTGTGTACGAAGCACCATAGGACCAGGACCAGGACCAGGACCAGGACCAGTCTTTTCTTGGCTCTCTTGGTACTGGCTGGAGAACAAGGTGAGGAACCTCCTGCGATGTATTTCAGCCATCGAGGTCTGACAGCTCACCACAGAGTTACCTGGACGTTCAGGTGACCTCTCGTCACCTTCATCAAACGCTGAGTGATTCAGGTGAACTTTAAACAAACATTACATCATTCTACCTGAAGTTTGCAGGTGAAAACAGAAGAAACCTCTGAAGATCGATTACATCATGTGTTTACGCTGGAGCCCGTTAGCGCTTCACACCTCTGATTGCTGCTGCATCCTCATGTGACACTAACGGAGCAGGTGTGAAAGGTGACGAGATAACGAGCCGCTTGACAGAAGATAATTAGAACAAAGGTGTTCAGTACCTGTATGAGTGACAGGCTGCCGTGCACGTGTACGCCGTCTGTAACAGCTGAAGTGATGCGTTCACTTACCGCTGTACAAACTGAAGTGCATTTAAACTCTCTGTGACTTCCTGTCCATGGACAGCTGTAGCTGTTGTTAGCTAATGTGAGCTCAGTTTGTTAGCTAGACTACGAAAGCGGAGCTGCAGGGGAGTGTCAGTGTTTAGACCACAGGTGTTTGGGACCAGGCCCGTGTCACGGCAATGCTGATTGAAAGCTGGGGAGCCAGTGTCATGTCAGAACAGGAGCCAGTGTCATGTCAGAACAGGAGCCAGTGTCATGTCAGAACAGGAGCCAGTGTCATGTCAGAACAGGAGCCAGTGTCATGTCAGAACAGGAGCTGGGCGAGCGGACAATGTATCCGGGCTCAGCAGCTTCTATACATGATGGCAGAGGCGAAGAGAGTGAAGAGGACGCTGAGGAGGAAGAACTATCTTAACACACATGAGCTAACACGTAGCATCTGAGCGCAGGAAAGGAGGAAGTTGAGCGAGGCTTGCTGAGCTGTGATTGGAGCAGAGAGAGATCAACAAGGAATAATCTTCTAATTTAAAATCAGTTTTTTTATTGAACTTGACATAAAACAGCTCAGACTGGAGGATCATGGGACGTGTCATGACTCAGCAGTCTGACAGATTTAATATAAAGACACAATAAATAAGTCAGTGAACATTCTGCAGCGTAACCTTCAAAGAACACATTTATAACATAACAGTAACGTTTCTTCATGAACTGATTCAGTGATGTCATTCGACGCGTGAACTCTCGTGTCACAGTGAAAAAACTGTCCGACTGTTCCGAGGGTCCCTGAACACACCTTTGATCTGACAGGCCTGGTGAACAGCCAATCAGCGGACAGCTCTGTGTCGGCGTTCATCTGATTGTCTTTGAGTGCGTTTTAGGTTTTTTGGTCAGAAGCTTCTAATTTTATCTTTCAGGAGTTATAATTGGCCGAGGGACATTCTAAGCTCCTCCTCCCTCAGGCTGCGGTCCAATCGCTGCGTCTCAGACTCCAGGACGGACGGGATTGGACGGCGTGTGACAGCGGCCAGCGAGTCAGTAAGGTCACTCCTCAGAGAGAGCAGCCATTGGCTGTTTCTGGTGGACTGCTGGATATACTCCGCCCTCTGCTGCTGGTCCACAGCCAATGAGAGGCGGAGCTGACTCACCTGAGGGGTGGAGACACAGTGACATCATCAGCATCCACCTGATCGCTCACATCACCTGAAACTTCTTCTGTGGTCTCACCTGGTCCTCCAGCTCCCTCACTCTGCTCCGCAGGCGCTCTTCTTCTGTGGTGTCCTGAACACACACACACCATGTTAAACACAAACACACACCACACACCATGTTAAACACACACACACACACACACTCCATGTTACACACAAACACAACATGCTACACACATGTTACACACAGACCTAACGTGTGTGTCTCACCTGAGGTCTGCTGTCAGTCAGCTGCTGTCTGAACCTCAAACGCTCGTCCTCCACCTGAAACACAACAAACATTACCTGTCTCCCTGTATGTATACCTGTCTCACTGTGTGTATACCTGTCTCACTGTGTGTATACCTGTCTCCCTGTATGTATACCCGTCTCCCTGTGCGTATACCTGTCTCCCTGTGCGTATACCTGTCTCCCTGTGCGTATACCTGTCTCCTGTGTGCATACCTGTCTCCCGGTGTGTATACCTGTCTCCTGTGTGTATACCTGTCTCCCTGTATGTATACCTGTCTCCCTGTGCGTATACCTGTCTCCTGTGTGCATACCTGTCTCCCGGTGTGTATACCTGTCTCACTGTGTGTATACCTGTCTCCCTGTATGTATACCCGTCTCCCTGTGCGTATACCTGCCTCCCTGTGCGTATACCTGTCTCCCTGTGCGTATACCTGCCTCCCTGTGCGTATACCTGTCTCCCTGTGCGTATACCTGTCTCCTGTGCGCATACCTGTCTCCCGGTGTGTATACCTGTCTCCTGTGTGTATACCTGTCTCCCTGTATGTATACCTGTCTCCTGTGTGTATACCTGTCTCCCTGTGTGTATACCTGTCTCACTGTGTGTATACCTGTCTCCCTGTGCGTATACCCGTCTCCCTGTGCGTATACCCGTCTCCCTGTGCGTATACCTGTCTCCCTGTGTGTATACCTGTCTCCTGTGTGTATACCTGTCTCCTGTGTGTATACCTGTCTCCCTGTGTGTATACCTCTCTCCTGTGTGTATACCTGTTTTATTGTGTGTACACCTGTCTTACTGTGCGTATACCTGTTTTATTGTGTGTATACCGGTCTTACTGTGCGTATACCTGTTTTATTGTGTGTATACCGGTCTTACTGTGCGTATACCTGTTTTATTGTGTGTATACCTGTCTTACTGTGTGTATACCTGTTTTATTGTGTGTATACCTGTCTTACTGTGTGTATACCTGCCTCACTGTGTACCTGTCTCAGGGTGTCTCTCAGCCTGTCTCTCTCTCTCTTCAGGTGTGAGTTCTTCTTCTTCAGTTGCTTCTCGTTCAGCTCCAGTGTAGCCACCAAACGCTGGAGGACCACCAGTCTGTCTGCCACGGCCTGCACACACACACAAACACACACACACACACAGGTAACAGTTAGCTCTGCCTCAGTCAGGTGCTCTGGACATCCAGGTGTGAATCACTGACCTCGTCTGGGTTAGGCCCCACCCCCGGGCTCTGCTCCTGTTGGTGGGCTCTCTCCCTGTAGCCAATCATAGCGCTTCGTCCGCTCCAGAGCCAATCGGATGCGCTCCCTGTCTGTGTGCAGCTCCTCTGCCCTCTGAGTCAGAGTGTACACCTGCATAGAGAAACAGATAGCTCCATGCTAACACATAATGGCTATGCACATTAACATGCTAAGAGGAACTAGCATCATTAAAAGTAGTTTGACCTCAGCTTCTCTCTGCCTCAGCAGCCTCCCCATCGCCTCCTTCTCCTGCAGCAGAGAGGAGGTCTGCTCCTCCTCCTGCTCCTACTCAGAAACAAACATTTAAAGGTCATGTCAGCGTCTCCTCTTTTCTTTCTGTAAAAAGTTAAAGCACCTCCTCCTGCTCACCTCTCCTCCTCCCTCCTCGTCATCTGTCCTTTGGTCTCTCCTCCTCTTCTTCTGTCCATCCAGCTCCTCTCTCTGTGTTTTATGCTCCTCCAACATGGCCACCGTGTCTCTGACACGGCTCAGCTCGGCCTGGCTCTCCTCCACCTCCCTCTGTGCCTCCTCCACTCTGGACCTCCACACCTGCTCCGTCTCCTCCTCCCTCTCCTTCAGTGTCCGGATTTCTCTTGACAGAGTTTTCAGTGTCTCCTTCATCTCCTCCACTTTGCTCCTCCACCTCTCCTCCACCTCATCCTTCGCCCGTCGAGCCTCCTCCAGCTCCTCCATCATCTCTCTCCTCCTCGTCTCCAGAGCTTTGGCTCTGGCTCTCAGCTCCTCAACCTCCTCCCTCTCATGTAGTGCCTCCTCCATGACAGTGGGCAGGCTCTTCCTCTCCACCTCCTCCTTCTTCTCCTTCAGAGCACTCCTCAGACGCTCCCCCTCTGCATGGCTCTCCTGCATGTTAACACATGATGATGTTAGCACAAAGCTACAATAGATGGTTAGCTTAGCTTAGCTTAGCATAAAGACTGTAAACAGGGGGAAACAAGCTAGCTGGTCATTAAAGCTAACTGATGGACTCCTCCTCGTGTGTTGAGGAGATGCTGTACCTGCAGGAGGAGTTTGAGCTTCTTCATCTCCTCCAGTGCCCGGCTCAGACCCTCCCTCATCTGCTGCTTCTCCTCCTCTTTCTCCTTCACCTCCTGCTTTCACTCGCTCCCTGCTCCGACTCAGATCACTCACCTGAAACAGACAGACGCTTCATGTGCTAACAGAGCTAACAGGTGCTAACATTAGCGTTAGCATCAGTGGTCATGTACCTGAGTCTGCAGGGAGGTCAGGTTCACCTCCATCACCTCCACACTCTGCTGCGCTCCTCTCAGCTCCTCCTGAGCCTCCCTCCTTAGCTTCTGTTCCTTCTGCACCTCCTCCCTGAGAGCTGTAACCTCCTCTCTGCTCTTCATCAGCTCCTCCTGTACTTCCTCATTCTCCCTCTCCTCTCTTTGCACCTCCTCTGTGAGGACTTTCAGCTCATTCTTGGTACTCCTCAGCGCCTCCTGTACCTCCTCCATCTGCCTGCGCTCCTTCTGCACCTCCTCTCTGAGAGTCATCACCTCCCCTCTTCTCTCATGAGTTCTTCTTGCGCCTCCTTCTTCTCTGTTTGTTCCCTTTTCACCTCCTCTCTGAGTACAGATACTTCCCTCTCACTCCTCCACAGCACCTCCTGAGCCTCCTCCTTCTCTTGCACCTCCTCCTTGATGCCTTTCAGCTCAATTGATGGTTCTCCTCAGCTCCTCCTGTACCTTCTCCATCTGCGCCCACTCTTTCTTTTGCACCTCCTCTCTGAGAGTTGTTGCTTCTTCTCTCCTCCTAATCAGTTCTTCCTGCGCCTCCTTCTTCTCCTTTTGTACCTCCTCACTAAGTTCAGACACGTCCAGCTTGCTCCTTCTCAGTTCCGCATTCATCTCCTTCATCTGCATCCACTCCTTCTGCACCTCCTCTCTGAGAGCCGTCACCTCTTGTCTTCTCTTTATCAACTCCTCTTGCGCCTCCTTCTTCTGTATTTGTTCCCTCTGCAGCTCCTCTCTGAGAGCTGTCACCTCCCTCTGGCTCCTGTTAAGCTCCTTCTGTACTTCCTCCATCTGTGTCTGATTCTCCTGTACCTCCTCATTCTTCTTCTGCACCTCCTCCCTGAGAGCTATCACCTCCTCCTCTGTCCTCATTAACCTCTCCTGTGCCTCCTTCTTTTCCTTTTCCTCCTTTTGCACCTCCTCTGTGATGCCTTTCAGCTCATTCTTGGTACTCCTCAGCTCCTCCTGTACCTCCTCCATCTGCCTGCGCTCCTTCTGCACCTCCTCTCTGAGAGCCATCACCTCCTCTCTTCTCTTCATGAGCTCTTCTTGCGCCTCCTTCTTCTCTGTTTGTTCCCCTTTCACCTCCTCTCTGAGTACGGATACTTCTCTCTCACTTCTTCTCAGTGCCTCCTGAGCCTCCTCCTTCTCCCTCTCCTCTCTTTGCACCTCCTCTGTGATGCCTTTCAGCTCATTCTTGGTACTCCTCAGCGCCTCCTGTACCTCCTCCATCTGCCTGCGCTCCTTCTGCACCTCCTCTCTGAGAGTCATCACCTCCCCTCTTCTCTTCATGAGTTCTTCTTGCGCCTCCTTCTTCTCTGTTTGTTCCCTTTTCACCTCCTCTCTGAGTACAGATACTTCCCTCTCACTCCTCCACAGCACCGCCTGAGCCTCCTCCTTCTCTTGCACCTCCTCCTTGATGCCTTTCAGCTCATTGATGGTTCTCCTCAGCTCCTCCTGTACCTTCTCCATCTGCGCCCACTCTTTCTTTTGCACCTCCTCTCTGAGAGCTATCACCTCCTCCTCTGTCCTCATTAACCTCTCCTGTGCCTCCTTCTTTTCCTTTTCCTCCTTTTGCACCTCCTCTGTGATGCCTTTCAGCTCATTCTTGGTACTCCTCAGCTCCTCCTGTACCTCCTCCATCTGCCTGCGCTCCTTCTGCACCTCCTCCCTGAGAGCTATCACCTCCTCCTCTGTCCTCATTAACCTCTCCTGTGCCTCCTTCTTTTCCTTTTCCTCCTTTTGCACCTCCTCTGTGATGCCTTTCAGCTCATTCTTGGTACTCCTCAGCTCCTCCTGTACCTCCTCCATCTGCCTGCGCTCCTTCTGCACCTCCTCTCTGAGAGCCATCACCTCCTCTCTTCTCTTCATGAGCTCTTCTTGCGCCTCCTTCTTCTCTGTTTGTTCCCCTTTCACCTCCTCTCTGAGTACGGATACTTCTCTCTCACTTCTTCTCAGTGCCTCCTGAGCCTCCTCCTTCTCCCTCTCCTCTCTTTGCACCTCCTCTGTGATGCCTTTCAGCTCATTCTTGGTACTCCTCAGCTCCTCCTGTACCTTCTCCATCTGCGTCCACTCCTCCTTAGCCTCACCTGTTTTCTTCTGCACCTCCTCTCTCAGAGTTGTTGCTTCTTCTCTCCTCCTAATCAGCTCTTCCTGTGCCTCCTTCTTCTCCTTCTTCTCCTTTTGTACCTCCTCACTAAGTGCACACACTTCCAGCTTGCTCCTTCTCAGTTCCGCATTCATCTCCTTCATCTGCATCCACTCCTTCTGCACCTCCTCTCTGAGAGCCGTCACCTCCTCCTCTGCCCTCATTAACCTCTCCTGTGCCACCCTCTTCTCCTTTTGCACCTCCTCTGTGATGGCTTTCAGCTCGTTCTTGGTCCTCCTCAGCTCCTTCTGTAGCTCCTCCATCTGCCTTGACTCCTTTTGCACCTCCTCCCTGAGAGCCGTCACCTCTTGTCTTCTCTTTACCAACTCCTCTTGGACCTCCTTCTTCTCCCTTTGTTCCCTCTGCAGCTCCTCTCTGAGAGCTGTCACCTCCCCCTGGCACCTTCTCAGCTCCTCCTGTACCTCCTCCCTCTTCTTCTGCACCACCTCCTCATACTTAGTCCTCCTCAGCTCCTCCTGTACCTCCTCCATCTGCCTGCACAACTTCTGTACCTCCTCTCTGAGACCTGTCGCCTCCTTCTCTGTTCTCCTTAACCTCTCTTGTACCTCCTCCCTCTCCCTTTGTTCCTTCTGCACCTCCTCTCTGAGAGCTGTTGCTTCTTCTCTCCTCCTCATTAGCTCCTGCTGCGCTTCCTTCTTCTCCTTTTGTACCTCCTCAGTGAGTACAGACACCTCCCTCTTGCTCCTTCTCAGCTCCTCCTGTATCTCCTCCATCCCCTCTCTCCTCCTCCTCTGGTCCTTCTGACCTTCATCCCTCTCCCTGTGCAGCTCCTCTCTGAGAGCCGTCACCTCCATCTCCCTCCTCCTCAGCTCCTCAGACAGCCTTGCCTTCTCCTCCTCTAGCTCTCTCTCTTTGGACCTCCCTTTCTCCTCCAAGAGGAGATGCTGATCTTTCTCAACTTCCTTCAGCTCCTCTCCTCCAGCTTCCTCTTCTCTTCCTCAACCTCCTCAGCACCTCCTCCATCTCTTCCAGTTTGTCTTCGAGCCTCCTCTTCTCCTCCTCTGTCCTCCTCAGCTCCTGCGCCCTTCCTTCTCCATCTCTTCCCATCTGTCCTCCAGCTTCCTCCTTTCCTCCCTCGCTATCCTCAGCACCTCCCTCTCTTCTTCAATGCTTCCTCCACCTCCCTCACTTTCTCCTCCAGCTGCTGCGCCTCCTCCGCTTGCTCCTTCAGGAGGTGATTGAACTTTGCTGCCTCCCTTGCGCTTCTCTCTGCTCTCTCCTTCCACTCGTTCACCTCCTCCTCCAGCCTATGTTGGGCCTCCTCCCATTCTCTGGCCCTCTTCCTTGCTCTCTTACTCTCGGCCCACGCCTCCTGCACCCTCCCTGTCCTGGGAGGAGATCCTGCTGTCCTTCTCTTCTCCCTCCCTCCTCTCCTTCTCCAGGAGCAGACAGGTTTCCTTCAGTAGCTCCTCAAGCTTCCCCACCCGCGCCTCCCTCTGCTTCAGTCTGTCCTTCACCTCCTGGTGCTCCCTTGCTCCCTCCTCCTCCTGCCTCTTTGCCAGCTTCAGTTGCTCCTTCAGCTCCTCCACCTCCTCCTCCCTCTCCCTCACAGCGCTAATCTGTCGCTCCAGGCGGTGTTCCGTCCGTTCCACCTCCTCCTTCATCTCCTCGCACTCCTCCTTGGCCACACTGAGCCTCAGCCTCAGCAGCTCCACCTCCCCCACCTCCTCCTTCAGTCTCTGCACCTCTTTCTCCCTTCTCTTCCTCCTCCTCTCCTCTTCCTCGTCCTGCAGTCTTTCCTTCTCTCCTCTCCTGTCCTCCTCTTTAGTTGGAGATTTCCTTTCTTAGTCTGTTCACCTCCTCCTCCACCTCCTCAGCCCTCCTCCTCCATCTCTCCACTTCCTTCTCTGTTGTTCTCCTCAGTTGCACCATCTCCTCCTCCCTCAGCCTGATCTCCTCCCTCTTCACCTCCTCCTCCCTCTTCACCTCCTCCTCCCTCAGCCTGATCTCCTCCCTCTTCACCTCCTCCTCCCTCAGCCTGATCTCCTCCCTCTTCACCTCCTCCTTCATGAGGCTGATCTGCGCCTCACTTTCTGTCACCTCCTTCCTCAGCCTCTCTTTCTCTCCTTCATCAGTCCCTCTATGCGCCTCCTCAGTGCCTCCACCTCTCCATCCCTTGTACCCAGCTCCTCACTCAGAGCCTCCCTCTCTCTCTCTGCCAGTCCTCTGCCTCCTCCCTCCTCTCCTCCTCTTCCTGTCTCCTCCTCCTCCTAAGATCCTCCGCCTCTTGTGTCAGCCTCTCTGTCTCCTCCATCAGTGCCTCCTTCTCCTCCTCGCTTCTCTCTCTCTCTCTCTCTCTCGTCTTCTGTCATGGCTGTCGCTCCTTCCAGTTCTCCTCTCAGACACCTGATCTCCCCCTTCAGACAGACAGACAGACAGACAGACAGGTGAGGATGTGACATCACGCGGCGTTGCCGTGACATCACGCCGTGTTGTTCTGACATCAGACTGACCCTGTAGCGCCTCCTTCGCCTCCTGCAGTGTGTTGATGTGAGTGTTGAGCTGACATCGCTCCACGTCTGACTGGGAGAGCTGCTGCTGCTGCTGACAGAGCTGAAGGTGGAGAGACGAGGACAGACACCTGCAGAGACAGACAGACAGGATGTAAGCACCTGTTCCAGGTAGACCTCGTTCAGACTCCTCCTCAGGAGTGTTACCTAAGCTCCTTCAGCTCCTCCTCCAGCTGCTCATTGCATCTCTGCAGGCCGTCCTGCTCCTCCAGCAGCCTCCTGTTCTCCCTCTGCTGCCCCTCCAGCTGTCTGTCTCTCCTCCTCACATCCTCCACCACCTGACGCTGCTGCTCCTGCACCTCCTTCAGCTCCCTGCACACCGAGGCATGCTGGGAGGACACCTGAGGACCGCACAGGACACATAAATGACACACGGTACAGGTGAATCACAGTCACATGACACAGCTCACCTCCTCCTCTTTACCTCCTCCAGATGACCTCCTTCCCTCTCTCTCTCCTCCATCAGGGAGCTCAGCTGTCTCTCCTTCTCCTCCATCACTCTCTCCATCTCTGTCTCGCTATCTCTAAGCTGACGGATGACAGTGGACTCCACCGCGCTCTGTGCTCTGATCAACACAGATTATAATCTGGATTAAAGGTTTATAATCTGGATTAAAGGTTTATAATCTGGATTAAAGGTTTATAATCTGGATTAAAGGATTATAATCTGGATTCAGGTACAAACCTGTCATGGAAATAAACTCACCTGAGCTGGCTGCTCTCCAGGTTGAGGTTTTTGATGTCCCTCTGCAGAGAGTTGACCTCTGACCTCAGATCCTGCAGCTGTGATTGGCTGTCTGACAGCTCACACTCCAGCTGGAATCAAACACAGGAACACGGTGATGAGATCACTTCCTGTCCGGAGCCTTTCAGCCAGACAGCAGTACTGACACGAGCGGCGGGTACCCTGCAGCAGCTGTTTGTTTAGGTCTCTCTTGTCTGAGACCAGTGCAGAGTTCAGGGCGGCCATCTTGTCCAGAGCGTCCCGTCCCTCCTCCACCTCTCGCTTCAACACACACTCAGAGGACGAGAGACGCAGCACACACTCTCTGGACTGAAGGAGCAGACAACACATATGACAACACATGACGTGTGGCCAGGTGGAGGGAGGCGCTCCTCCTCTTTAACCTCCCACTCTGGGGCAGCAGCAGGGGAAGGTTTGCCTTTCTTGGAGTTAAATAACCCTTCTTTTTTTTTTAGCTTAGCTTAGCTTAGCTTAGCTTAGCTTAGCTTAGCTTAGCTTAGCTTAGCTTAGCCCTGTGTTCCCCCTCTTGTGTCTTTTGGCCGGGCCTCCATCTCTTTTTGGTTTATTACTTCATGAGTTATATTTTGTCCCCCAGAATTTCTTAATAAACCTTTTCCTTTTGCAAACCTTGACATTCTTGTGTGGCGTCCTTTTATGGCCTCATCGAGCCACTTTTAAGTTCAACGTTAACTTTATGAGGCTGTAACACACGTCAACACCACAGAGTGAGCGTCAGCAGTGAAGAGGAGACTCAGCGATGCTGGACAAATCTCAGCCTGGACAACAGAACAGATTAAAGCTGAGGAAGCAGTCAGCTGGTCTTCAAACACTGATCAGGTGACCGTCTTTACCTTCTGCAGGGCGTCTCTGCTGTCAGCAGCTTCTTCTTCTGCTCTCTGTCTGTCCAACTGCTGCCTCTCCAACGCCCC